>PVLA01015589.1:0-24544 GCA_004027455.1 Hydrochoerus hydrochaeris
ATGAAATTCTTAGCAAATTCTGAGTGTGAACCTGGTATTAGAAGTTGGGCAGTGTCTGTCTTTAGCTCTAAACTGCTATTGGCAGATTCACTTGATGTTTCCATTTTTAATCTCCTAGTAAGTGTTGTGAATGAGTTCTTTAGAGTTAGGTAAGAACGGTGTGAAGGGTAGTGCCATCTCTCTTTATCAAAAGCAAATACGCTCTCCTTTCAGTCACTGGTACCAGAATACCAAAGCAGAACCTATGCTCCCTCAACTCATTTAACCATAGTGGTAAATTTGCTGTGATCTAGGGGCATTCTTCTCTTAGAATGAAAGCAATATCTATGTTCTTTGGAAATTTAGATGTTCCAACATTGATGTTGTCAAGTAGTTAATGGATTTTCATAAAAGCAAGACACTTAGATTATTTCTGTAAATAAGCATATCATACTGTAAATGGAACACATTTAATCATTTACTTTAAAAAATACAGTAAATTTATTAATGTCTTCTATGTTCCATACCTTGCTAATTAGTGCTTACACTTGCAGGGCTTGAGATCTAGAAGGGAAAGTCAGAGCTGTATTCAAATAAAATTATGGACACTGTAGAATGTGGAAATTAGTTTTACCAGGGAAATAAGGAAAAAGAAAATCTAACTGAATCTCAAATGATACAAAGACAGCAACTTCTTGCTGTAAAAACTGAAAAAAGAAACAAAAATAATGTGAATAGACTGTTTTCAGCTGTGGTACAGTTTGGATCGGGAATGTACTCTAAATCCAACTTATGTGTCAAAGGCTTGGTTTGCAGGGGGTTTCCAGTGAAAGCTGAAAGAATATTTAAGAGGTAGAACCAGTAGGCAGTCCTCAGATCATTTGGGGCATGTCTACAAAGGGAATTGTGGGACCTTGGCTACTTTTCTCTTCTCCTTGCTTCCTAACCATGAAGAAGGCAGCTCCTCTGCCCTGATATTTGGTCTTGCCACAGGCCCCAAATCAGAGACTAGTTATGTAGGATCTGCAATTTCCAAAATTGTGAGTCAAGATATCCTTTCTTCTTTTAAAGTTAATTGTCACAATGGAAGCTAAGCCCCCAGCGTGAGCTATTTGGAGCATGGACTAGGGAAAGCTAAGCTCCCTCTTGTGAGCCATTTAGAGCATGAATCAGGAAGAACAAGGAAGAAAGCTGAACCCCCATCTGTGAGCCATTCAGAATGTGGATCAGGGAGAACAGTGAAGGAAGCTAACCCCCGCCCCCACACCTTTGAGCCAGTGGCACAGGCTGGGGAGAGGAGAACAACTCCCTCACCCCTGTGAACAGCTAACCAGTTGATTCAGAGGAACTGTGTTTGTTTGATTGACTTTGCAAACCTAAAGCCAAGCAACTATTTAGAGGACAAGAATATCTGTTTCAGTTTTTTTTTTATTGCTCTGTTTGATTCTCTAAAATTACAGAGAAAAAAACCAAAGAAGTCAGTGGAATCCAAAATGTATACAATAGATATTGTGAAGGTGAAAGTGGAGGAAATGTCTAAAAAGAGAAGGAGGTAGCCATTGTTAATTTCCTATTATCTTGTTTTGAAGTCCTATATCATTTTCATTGTTTTGTTTGGTTTGGACTTATTCTGTTTTGTTTTGTTAGATTCTATCATTTCTGCTGGCATGGGCAACTATTTTGAAGATAGCAAGATATATTATGGTAGCCATTGTTGACTTCCTATTATCTTCTTTTGAAGTTCTGTATCACTTTCATTGTGTTGTTTTGAGTGGTTTTATTCTGTTCTGTTTTGTTTGATTTTATTATGTCTTATGATGTGGACAGTTATTTTGAAGATAACATTAGGTAACCATTGTTGATTTTCTATTATCTTATTTTGAAGTCTTTTTTCACTCTCACTGTTTTGTTTTGATTGGTTTTATTCTGTTTCATTTTCTTTGGCTTAATTCTCTTTAAAATAAAATTAGAAAAAAATAAAGTTAATTATCTTGGGCATTATTTATAGTGACAAAACTAACTCATACAAAAGATTCTTGGAAATAATGAAATGTATGATGTAAGTTTTATTTTTACTTTACCTTTTCATCTGGGATCACTTTCCAAACTACTGTTAGAAGAAGTGGAATCTACATTGAGATCCCTAGTGTCACTGAGTGTCTTAAACTGAGATCAGAATTTGGTGCCCCCGAAATGGCTGGAATGTGCTGGACAGGGTAACTCAGAGGAAGAAACTGCTTAGAAAATAACTGCCAGAAATCTGCATGGTGGCTCCCTTGATTCTTTGGGAAAAGCTAGGCTATATATGTATAATACAAGGCAGTAGGAGGAGACCATGAGCTTACTGAAACCCTAGAGGTTTCATGGTGCTATTGGGTAGCTCTTTCTAAAAATGGCTCACAAAATGTTATGGGCTTTGTGTTTCTCACCACTGCTTCTGGAGGTAGATTCTAGGTTCTTCTTACTGAGAACAAACAATTCAATTAATGAGCAAAAAGCAGTGGCACCATTTATTTGAACATAAAAGTGAAGAGTGGGGGTTAAACTGGATTTGCAGAGCAAGCTTGGGCTAAGTATAGAGGAAAAAGTAAGATTAAAGTATACTCTGGAGGACTCAGGGCAGGATATTGTGAAGATAGCAGCCTGGCATCTTTGTCCTTCTTATGCTACCCAAATTTTGAGAAAATCTGCAAGAACTTCTACCTCTGGGTCCTGAGAGCAGTGCTGGATCTCACACCTCAGGCTGAGGTCAGGTCTAGGCCGTCCTATGGAAAAGCTGCTTAAATTCTCCCCAGAAGACCACATGCAGGGCTTTGTGATCTGTTCTGTGCATGTGTCCAAGATCTTGTGTTTAACAAGTCATGTCTACTTTCCCAGTCAGGTTTATGATGCCTTAAACTCCTGTCTAAATGGCACCAGAAGACACTGGGATGGTGAAAATGTAGCAGAGGCCTGATGAGACATTCCAGTCATTTAGCTAAGAACCCAGAAAGACCACACCTGGAGAGTAGGGCTACTCTCTCCAGAGAACAAAAGGTTGTTTTAGACATATTTTAATAAAAGGTACAACAATTCAACAGCCCCACATTAGGTGCTGATAAATTAAAATGCATGATCCTTGTCTTAGTTTTCTCATTGCTGAGAAAAAATAATTGGCACATAAATTTAAAGGAGGAAAGATTTATTTCAGCTCACAGTTTGTAGAGGTTTCAGTCCACAGTTGGTGGTTCTACAGTAGGGTGGTGAAGCAGAGAAGATTATAGAGGAGAAAGGTTCCATGTTGTGACAGGCAGGAAGGCAGCAAGCAGCAAAGCAGTGAGCAACAAAAACAGGCCCACCTGCCTTCTGTCCCTTTATATCCACCCAGGCTGTAAATCTATTGATTGGTGTGGCCCATGCCCAGGGTGGGGCTTCAATATCCACACCCTTAATCCCAGTATCACCTTTAATTCACATTCACTTGCCCTAATCTACTGGATTTTAAAACCCCCACCTATAATCACAGGAGGATTTGGGAAAATATCTAGCTACAAACTATAACAACCATTGAAAGTCAGACAGTAAAATTCAGATATTCAATAATGCAGCACTTGCAACATACACTTGATAAAAAATAATGTAGAAACCAAAAAACAGTAGGTAATGGAGAAGAAAATTGGCTAATATCAACAGACGCAGAGTTGTAGATATTTTGAAAGTAGTAGGGAAAGACTTTAAATGGCATTATAAATATGTGTAAAAAGTTTTTTCACTTTTTTATTTGCTATAAAGATTAAAGTGTTTTATTTTGGCAAATTCATACATACACATGACATTCCTGGGTCACTTTCCTTTCTATTACCTCTTTGCCCCACTCTCCCCAAAATTTTCACTTTTTTTCATGCCAGTGTGTATAATGTATTTTGCTCACATCTACTCCTTGTATTATCCACCTTTGTCTCCCTTATTTTTCCCTCTTATTCCTTTCTTCTTGTCTAATAATAAGGGGAACATAGTATATTTATCTTTCTGAGTCTGGCTTATTTCACTCAATACATTGGTCTCCAGATTAATCCATATTCCCGCAAAAAACTGTTTTGTTTTTCATTATGGATCAGTTATACTCCATTGTGTGTGTGTGTTTGTATTTTATATAATTTTGTTTTTTATTCATGTGTTGATGGGCATTTAGTCTGGTTGTATATCCTGGTTATTGTCAACTGTGCTGCAATAAACACTGGTATGTAGATATTTTATAGTATGCTGACTTTAAGTCTTTCAGATATATACCGAAGAGTGATATAGCTGGATCAATTGGTAGGTCTATTTTTAGATATTTGAGGAAATGCCCTACTGATTTCTCCATTGACTATATTAATTTACATTACCATCATGTAATGTAGATATAGATGTTTTCCTTTCCCCCACATCGTCACCAGAATTTATTTATTTATGTGTGTATTTGTTTGTTTGTTTGTGTGTGTTCCTAAATACAGCTACTGTTAAGTGAGGTGATATAGAATATCGATGTAGTTTTGATTTGTCTTTTGTAAATGGCTAAAGATATTGAACACTTTTTCTTATACCTACTAGTTATTTGTACTTATCTTGAAATATGTCTGTTCAATTCATTTACCCATTTAGTGATTAGTGATTTGATTCTTCGTTGTTAAAATTCTTTATATATTCAAGATAGCTATCCTCTGTTAGAACAGTAGTTGGCAAAAATTTCCTCCCCTTCTGAAAGCTGTCTCTTCATTCTGTTAATTGTTTCCCTGGCTGTGTGAAAAACTTTTTAATTTCATGTAGATATATTTGTTGATTTTTGTTATTATTTCCCACACTATTGGGGTTTTGTTCAGAAAGTGCTTGACCATATTTATAGGTTCAAATGTCTCTCTTGTTTTTCTTCAGAAGTTTCAGATATTAAAGACATGTACCTAAGCTTTTGATACATTTTTATTGAGATATAAGTCATCAATGATTTGTATGAGACTCAGATATAGTTCTTCTATTCCTATTTTCTTCAGGTTTTTTTTTTAAACCATGAATACATGTTGAATTTTGTCAAAAGTTGTTCTGCACCTGTTGAGATGATCATGTGATTTTTGTTCTTATATGTGATGTATTACATTTATTGATATGTATATGTTAAATCATCCTTGTATCCCTGGGATGTAGCCTACTTGGTTGTGTATATCACCTTTTTTGATGATTTGATGCATTCTGTTTGCTAGTAGCTTGGTGATGATTTTTGCATCTGTATTCATTAGGAGGTTGGCCGGTTGTTTCCTTTTTTGGTTGGATACTTATCTGGTTTGGGGATCAGGGTAATGCTAGCTTCCAAAAGTGATTTTTGGAGTATTTGAGCACTCCTCTGTTGATTTCATTAAAGAGTTTGAGGAGCACTTTCTTAAAGTTCTGTAGAATTTTGGAGTCAATCCATAAGGTCCTGAGCTTTTCTTACTTGGTAGGTTTTTTATTACTGCTTAAATTTCATTGCCTGTTATTGGATTACTTATGATTTTTATACCTTCTTGGTTCTGTTTTAGTAATTTATATGTATCTTATCTTTTGAATTCTCTTTTTGGTGTATAGGTTTGTGAATTAGTTGCCAAATTTTTCTAGATTTTGGCAGTTTCTTAATGAGATTTCATCTTTTGCATTTCTAATTGTGATGATATGTATCTTTTCTTTATTATTTTCTTTTCTTCTTTTTTGGGGGCAAGATTATCTGTTTTTTTTTAATCTTTCAAAGAATCAGGTCTTCATTGTTCTTTGCATTTTTTTGTTTCAATTTCATGATTTCTGCTATAGTTTTATAATTTTGTTTCTTGTACAACCACTACATTTACATCTTTCATGTTTTTCTAGGACCATGAGATACACTACTAGATTATTTATTTGTGCTTTTTCTGTTTCTCTAGTGTGGGCATTTATAGCTTTAAACTGCCTGTGTAGAACTGGTCTCACTGTGTCCCATAAATTTTGGTATATTGTACTGGATTTTCATTTAGTTTTAAGAAATGTCTTATTTCTTCCTTAATTTTTTTCTATGACATTTATTAATTTTCATACATTTGCACAGTTTCTGTGGTTCGTTTTGCTTTTGCTTTCTAGTTTCATTGCACTGTGATCTGATGAAATGGATAGTAAGATTTTAGTTCTTTTGTATGTACTTAAGAATGCTTTATTATTTAGTATGTGGTCTGTTTTGGACAAAGAACCATGTGATGGTGAAAAGAATTTATATTCTGTTGGGTGGAAGACTCCATAGATATGTATCAAGTCCATTTGTTCAAATGATCTGTTCAACTCTATTATTTCTATGTTGATATTTTAGTTGATCTATCTGTGATGGTGCAGTAGCAATTGTTCTGATTATTAACTGACCTTTTATATATTTAGAGTTTATTTTATGAAGTTGAGTGCACTGTGACTTGTTGCATATATGTTCATAATTATTATCTCTCCCAGTTGGATAGTTCCATAACCAATATGCAACATTTTTTTTCTTCTATTTTGATAAGCTTTGGATGGACACACCCTTTGACTGAAAATAGGACTGCTACTTGATTTTAGGTTTCTGCTGCATAGAATATTGTTTTCCATTTGTTGATTTTTAGTGTATGAATTTATTTTTGTGTTGCAAATTTTCTGTATGCAGCATACTGTTGGATTTTGTTTCTTGATCCATTCTGCTAGACTGGTGGATTGAATCCATTCACATTGATAGTTATAGTTCATAGATATTAACTTATTTCTGTCATTGCATTATTTACTTATTGCTATTTGTGTCTATTTATGGTTCTAAATGGCTCATTTACCTGTGTATCTATTATATTACATAGGACTGGATTTTTTTCTGCAGCTATTTCAGTGAGCACATCTTTTATACCTTTGTTTCCTTGTGTAAACCTTTGCTACTACTTATGATTTTTAGGTTTATTCTTTTATAGTCAAGTAGGAGCTCTTGGACCATTATTTTATTCTCTCATATTTTTTACCATCCCTGAATAAATCATCTATTTTTACAACAATCTTGCCCTCAAGTCCTGATATTTCATCTTGTGACTGATCATGCCTACTGTCAAAACTTTCAACTGAGTTTTTCATTTCTATGGTTTCTACTTAATTTCTTTTCATAATCTCTAATGCTTTACTGAAGAGTTAATTTATAACCTGAACTGTCTTTCGTAAATTATTCACCTTTTATTTGTAACTTATTTCAACTCATTGGTCACCTTACTTGAATCATTTAATTATTTATTTACATCTTCTTTGAGCTTGTTGCACATCGCAGAAATTGGTTCACTCACTTATCTTTTGGTCTTGACTTTTATGCCAACTATTTTAGATATTTAGTCTTTTGAGTTATTTGTCCTGAAATTCATCCACTTCAATATCTTTAAGATCAGCTTTTGAAGGTGGTCTGAATTTTTATGAGATGTCTTTTTGCTTTATTTTTTCATAATTGTTGTGTTTTTGTGTTGAACATTATATCTCAGGGAGATAGAAAGTTTTGCCACTGTAGTAGAAAGCTCTTTGGTAAGTGGATTGTATTCTATGATGTACCCTTGGCTTTGGGTATGTGTCAGAGTGCAATCACCCATTCCACTTATTAAAATATTGCACTCGATCTCTATCACTACCTGTCTTGGTTACTTTTCTTTCATTGCTGACACAAAAATAACTGATGCCCAAAATTAAGGAAGGCAAGGTTGATTTAACTTGCAGTTTGTGGAGGTTTCAGTCCATACTCAGCTTGCTCTAAGGCAGGGTGGTGTGACTAAAGGGCAGCCATTCATGGCAGCCAAAAGTGACAAGAGCAAAAAGGGGAAAAAGGGAAGGCATGACTCCTTCCCACCCTTATATTGTATGCTGGCTACCCGCCCCTGGGTGGGTGCAGTACTCACACCACTAATCTCAGAGCTAGACAATGAACCAACAGACACTAGATCTACCCACCTCTGTGAATTCATGAGGCCTTGGGGGTCATCTAGACACAATTCAAAGCACTTTTAAGGAAAGAACAATTACCAGTAATAACAATATCCAAAAAGCCAATCATATATCAATACTTAACTTAAAACTGTTTAAGAGTATTTCAACTCTTTCAATAATGCAGGAAAGTGAAGGAGTCATAGTAGTAAATACTAAGTTGAGGAATAGAATGCAAAAACTGAAAAAAAGAGAAAACTTTTTTAAAAAATGAAATAACAAGAAAAATCAATTTTAACAGTACTATTTTTGTGCCTAGACAGAAGGCGGTGGTGATGGAAAGGATGCTTGTGTGATGATATGAAGAAAGAGGAGAAGAGAAGAGAAGAGAAGAGAAGAGAAGAGAGAAGAGAAGGCAACACAAGTAGAATGTATGATTGGCTTTATGGGTGCTGGAATCAATTAACTGCATATTTCCATATACGGAAAGTTAATATTGAAAGACTGAAGAACCATTGTGTGGTGAGGGGTAACCTAATGGATCTATGTACATCAATGTAGAAATTAAAACATTAACCCATACCCGTGCACAACTGAATACACACCAAAATCTACATCTACATTAGAATGAGGGAGTCAGAGCATGCATACAGATCACTGTGCTTGTTTCACATATTGATTGCAAGGCAGCATTGTGGGGAAAACCAAACTTCTGCCCAACCTCAGGTACAATATCATTAGACTGACAAATTTTAGTCTATTTTCCTCAGTAAATTGGTGAGGCAAACTCACATCAGTGAGTTTCAGCCCAGGGTTCTTTGCTAGCCACGAACTTGCAGATTGTTCCTGCTGTCCTCACATCATTTTTGGAACTCTTGATTCCCTTTTCTCAGCTTGCTCAGGCTTTTATGGTTTTAGTACCCACTGGGTGTTAGGGAGATTTACTCAATTAATGCAAACTCTTTTTCTACCCCTCACCCTTCTTGTATACTACATTGTTCTCCTATCCTAGTTGCCCTAGGACTCTGAATTTAACTTTGGCTTGTATATCTCTCCTTGCCCAGAGCCAGAGAGTCATGAACTGTGTAGCTCTGACTGTGGTGTGGGCTGTAGCACCTGGGGCAAGAGCCCCCCATAGCTATTCCTGTGCCTTCTTCCCTGGAAACTTAGCATTTCATCGGGTAGCTAGGGCTCTTCTCCTGGACTAGTCTCCATGCTTATGGACAGAAGTTCATTTGTGGTTATCATCACAGAGTCTAGTATTTGTCTTGTAGGAAAACCATGGAGTTCATCGGGTGGACAGGTCATGGCTTCTGGAGTGAAGATCCATACTTATCCACTTTCTTTGGCACTGGGACAAAACACTCAACATCTACAATTTAAGGGAGGAAGGGGTTATTTTGGGTCACAGGTTTTAGAGGTTTCAGTCCACAGTTGATTAGCTCCAAGGCCAAAGGGCATAGCACAGGTGCATGGCAGTGGAGAAGGTGCTCATGGCACAGTGGCAGGGAAACAGAGTGTTAACGGTGGAGACTGGGAGAGACAGAAGCTTTCCCAGGCCATACCCTAATGATCTGTCCCTTCCAGCCAGGACCCACCTAACAGCAAGTTAGCTATAAACCTCCATCATCAAATCACCTTCCAAAACTCCCACACTTGATTGTATAAGAGTTTAAGGGAACATCTAGGTATAAACCATCATAGCCTCAGAGGCCTTCTTTCCCTGATTTTTTGTTTCTTGCAAAGGGTTTTTAGTAACTAGCTTTCAAAATTTTTGGAAATTTAGCACTTTGCCCTTGTGAATTGGTATGGTAAAGGTATAGTATTTCAAAAAAA
Source organism: Hydrochoerus hydrochaeris (assembly GCA_004027455.1). Lineage (NCBI taxonomy): Eukaryota > Metazoa > Chordata > Mammalia > Rodentia > Hydrochaeridae > Hydrochoerus > Hydrochoerus hydrochaeris. The sequence goes on from PVLA01015589.1 coordinate 9,736, forward strand.
ATATTGAATGGTCCTAAAAACAGTGCCTTAGTGAAAAAACAAATACTAAACAGTGAATAATAGGTAATTCAATTTATATGAATCTTTATAGTAGGCACAAACATATAGAAATAAAAATACAAACTATTGGTGCCTCTCAGTTTGGGTTAGATAATGAGATTACATGGGAAAGCACAAGAGGGAACTTTTGGAGATGTTAAGGACTACTTTGTCTTAAAATATATGCTTTTAATCAGACTTTCTTGAGATCTATGTTTAAGACCATTGCATTCTTTACATGTAAAGTGTATCTGAATAATAAGAGCAAAATGAAGTCAGCTACACTAAAAACAAAGTAGTAAAACAAAGACAAAATACATTCACAGATAAGCAAAGGGAAGCAAAGAACATGAAGGTGTGAAAAAGTCTGACATGTTATTGATCTGATGTGTCTAGAGTTTAGGAAGCTGTAATGAATGGATGGTCCTAGTTGGGTCTGGCTAGGGAGACTACACCATGATCTATGGTCTTGCTTCTGCTACCCAAACTGTGGTAATCATTTTCTGGAAAAGGACAGATAGGAAAGATTTTAGATTTTGTAGTCCACACAAAGATTCTGTCACATATTCATATTTTTCTACATTCTTTCTTGCTACTCTTTATAAAAATCATTCTTAGGTCAAAGGCTCTACATAAACAGTGAGTCAGATTTGGCTTGTATGTTCTAGTTTGCTGACCCTATGCTACACGAACCACTTTGAATATGTCAGAGATGTTCTTCTAACCACAACCACTGCATAAAGGTTACAAGAAAGATTTTGTGGGTTACAAAATGCTGTGAGCACACTGACAAATAAGTAACTGATTTGTCCTGGAGGAAATTTCCTCAGGGGGTAGATACAATTGGATTTTGGAGAATCAGAAATAGTTCAGAATGGGAAGAACAATTTACAGGAAAGTTTCTACTGGGAGCCAGATGCTACGCTTTGGTAGTTATATGATATGGGACAATACTTTGCTAGTTCTGAGTTCTTTATCATGAGGATGGGTCTTATAATAGCTATCCTTCCAACTGGCGAAGAAATGCAGTGAAGATTAAAAAAAATCCTACTTGAAAGAATATGAAGAGTGTTAAAAATGTGATTGCTACCTAAGGCCCTTCATTTTGTCAGAGTTAGGATGACTCATGCCACTTATATGTGCACAGTAATTGCTGAGATTGCTGAGCTTATTCCAGAGTGTTTGGAGCCTTCTATTCAACTCTCAAGAGGGTGCAGGGTGAGTCAGGAACTGATATTGACATCTTGTTGGTTGTTCTGTAAGCCTTTTGCATATTAATTTGAAACTAAATTTTTTCAATTCCTTGTTTTTAAAGCACAAATCAGATGACTATTTGATGTTTTTAAAGGTCTGTTCTTCTCTTTCTGTCAATTTTCACTTCAAAATGCTTGATATACCAACACAATGCTTTCAATTTCTTCTTTATAATGAAAAAAGTTAGTTGGGAGAGTCAGCTCAAGCAGGAAGATGCAGCCAGATACACCTCTGCTTGCCAGTTACCACCATTGGAAGGCTTGCTTCCTGTGGGCAGCCAGCACATGCAGGGAGAGGCAGCCAGATAAGCTCCATGCACCCACAGGCCACCATCGGAGATCCTTGCTTCCTTCAGGCAGCCAGTGCCTATCAGGAGAATCAGACAAACACAATCCTGTGTACCTGCTGCCATTGGGAGAGTGCTGGTGTAGACACACAGGCAGAGAGAAGAAGCAGCCCCACCACCATGCACCCCTGACCAGTGGGGAAGACCCAGTATAGCTGGACAGGTCTGAAAAAGCCTGACACACACCCTGCTATCTCTCTAGGAACCTGGGTCAGAGAAACCCATGTGCCTATTGTTGGTTTTGTATTATCTTGTTTTGAAGTCCTGTAATACTTTCATTCCACTGTTTAGATTGGTTTTATTCTGTTTTGCTTTGTTTAATTTTAATATATGAGAGGATATGGACAACTATTTTGAAGAAAATAACATCTTGTTTTGAAGTCCTATAATGTTTTTATTCTTTTGTTTTGATTGGTTTTATTCTTTTGTGTTTTATTTGATTTTTTTATGTGTGATAATATGGATGGCTATTTTGAAGAAAACAAGAGACATATGGTAGCCGTTGTTCATTTCCTATTATCTTGTTTTGAAGTCCTGTAATGCTTTTATTCTCTTGATTGATTTTAGTCTGTTTTCTATTGTTTGATTTTATTATGTGTGAGAGTATGGACAGCTATCTTGGAGAAAAAAAGAGACATTATGGTATGCATTGTTGATTCCCTATTAGCTTGTTTTGAAGACCTGTACTGCTTTCATTCTTTTGTTTTTTATTGGTTTTATTCTATTTTGTTTGGTTTGACTTTGTTGTATGTGAGGGTATGGACAGCTATTTTGCAGAAAACAAGAGACATTATAGTTTCCTGTTGTCTTGTTTTGAAGTTATACAGTGCTTTCTTTTTTGTTTCAATTGGTTTTGTTCTGTTTTGTTTTGTTTGATTTTATTGTTTGTGATGGTATGAACAGCTATTTTGAAGAAAATGAGAGACATTATGGTAGCCATTTTTGATTTACTGTTGTCTTGTTTTGAAGTCCTGTGTTGCTTGCATTGTTCTGTTCTAGTTTGCTTTGTTCTGTTTTTTTTTGTTTGTTTGTTTTGTTTTACTCTCTTTAAAATAAAAAAATTAAAAAGATAGTTGGGGGAAGGGTTGGGAAGTGGGACACTATGAATGTATCTGTCAAAGAAATGATTTAGTATATCAATCAATTCCTGGAAATGATGACAGTGGAAATACTGGGCCTTGGTAGACTATGTGGGCCCATCCTTATACATGACATGAGAAGAATGATACTATTTAGTAGTTGTCAGTAGGCTGTAATGCACAGCATGTCAGGAGCACTGTGTAATGCTTGCCAGACAGGAATATATGATAACAATTATTAGTTATACTCAAGGCTGAGTCAGAATGGAGGGATAGTTTTGTAGCTAGAGTGAGAAGTGGAGTGGGAAGAATTGAGATAGGACTAAGTTTTAGGGTTTTTTCTCTCAGGCTGAACCTAGAAGTAGCATCTCTGGCTGTTGTCAAACTGTGAGCCAATATTTTTGTGTACAGTAATAGATTCCCTCTGAACTCCGTTCCAGACTAATGGGCAGTAGGAACTCCATGAGTGAAACGCATGGAGTGACTGTTCTTCTGTTTCCTGCCTACTTCATCTAGTATGTGTTTAATTGATTGCCTTTTTTTTGCTGTATATATTGAGCTTTTGAGGAAAGGGATCAGGTTGCATTTATCTTTTACTTTTCTATCACTAGCACAGGGTCACTGGGTACATAATTGATGTCAAAATGTTCTTTGAATGAACAAATAAATGAATATCTATGTCCATCATTTAATTCATGGGGAAAATTTGTTCCTTGTATTTTTTAGGTCAATATATTTGCATTCATATGTGCATAGCTAAATTATTTGGGGTCATCAAATAACTACTGTTGGTAAACCTGAGCATGTTCCAGCAGTACTTAATATGTTATTGGTAAATCAAATTTACTTCTTCAATTCTAGAGGAAACAAATATTCCAAGCAAAATGGTACAGGCAATTTAAAGTCTTCCAAAATCTCAGGAATTAGAAATGTTACCCATTAGAGTATAAAATAAGCCATTAAAAGTGGGAATGTTTCCTTTTTATTGATAAAGAACCAATATGATATTAAAACAAAAGAAGACATTTGATGAAGAAGGCAGTCAGTTTAAAGATTCAGTTTTTTAAAAATCTGATTAGCTGGTGATTTTCTTGAAGTGACCTGTCAATTTGTTCAGAAAAGTTAATTTGGTAAAATTAGCCTTAAATTGGTTTCCAGGGTGTAACTTAATTGTATTGCTACTTAGCAAAATGTTTCTATGCATCAGGAAATGCTTTTAGAACTAATCTGCTTACAATGCTAAGGTAAAGGAAAACAATTTCTCAAGACCAAAGGGCAGCTTGGAACTGAATTGTGTACCAGGGAGAGAGATCCCTACATGGAAATGTGGGGGTCATATGTTAAAGGTAAGAAGTTCACACTCATATATTTTATTTTATAAGTCCTAGTACATTTGAAAGAGTAAGAAGTTGTGAATTTCTGACCTGGGCCATGACACATCTTTTTTCTGTGTCTTGGTTTACTTAACTAGAAACTGTAAAAGCTAGTCTGAGTGCTACCAATGTTCTTATTTGCTTTGAATCTATGTGAGTATACAAAGTGTAGCATGAAGTCTATTTCTGAGACTTTTGTGGTCTTTAAGATTTTGGAGGTGTTTGCAGTCATAGAGACTTGGTGTTTTACAGAACAGAACTATTTGCAGTCCAGGAAATATTGAAGTTTCAGTATAATACACTTAGCCTTGGAGATACGAGATAGTCAGAGAACTTCTGGAAAAAAGCATGAAAGTAGGTTAACAAACATTTCTCCCCAGCTCTGTCCTAGCTATGCTGGAGTCATTCTGAAGTGCCTAGGTTGATATTTTTGTGAAGCAAGATCGACACCCAAAGACAGGAAGAAGCAGGAAAATTTTGAAAAGAGTGAAAATGGAGGTACTAGCAAACTGAAAAGATTTCTGCTCTAGTGAAAGAGAGATATGACACTGAATTTTAGTCTGTGCATTAAACAGTTATTCAAGACCTTGCTTGTAATAGTCAGTTGATAAGACTGCACAGGAAAGATAAGGTTCTTGCCTTCTTGAAGCTTGTAGCCTCACACAGGAGATCAGGAGGACATCAGGGGTACAGTAAGAATACATGAAAAGGGAATATGTTTTGGGTTTGGGACTTTGTAAAGTGTTCTAGAGAAAGAGATGTTTAAGCAGAAAACTAAAAGAGTATATATGGATGGGGAAAATAATATCAAGTATATAAGGCAGGGCAACCATCTTATATAAGAGACACGAAGGAAAAACTTGAGGCTCCCAAGAAATACTTTTATTTATATATTCTTTCTTTAATGGTTTCCCCAGTTGCCTTAAAAACAGCCATGTCTGTATCAGATGCTCCATGGTTGTTCTGGGATACATTTTCTTTGGCTACAGCAAGCTTCGGCAGGTCTGTCCTAGGTGATTCTGAGACCAAGTCTGTCAGGATGATTCCAGTACTCTTCAATTCCCATCAGCCAGGCTTTCCTGCCCATGGCTATGAAAAGTCTGACACTGCATATGCTTAAGCCTTAACTTCTGTTCTATATGAGCAACCCCTCTACCCTTAGCAGGTCAGTCTGTGTACTATTCCCCCATATGTTGCGGCAAATGTCCTAATGAAGCCACTTTTCAATGGCATATTATTTCCTATTTACAATTTTTATCTTGAATAGAGTAGACTGAATTGGTTTGCTAGGTGCTAGAAATACCAAAGACTGGTGGTGCTGAAAGGAGCCTGTCTCAGATGGCTAGTAGCAGAGGACAATAGACAGCAGTGCAGAAATGGCCAAGAGTAGCCATTACTGGTTGCCAGAATAATTCCTAAGGTCTGTAGGTAGCCGCTCCCTCTGGCTGTCAAGAGAGTGGTAGAGGACAGCTAACACCCAGTACTGATGCTACATTCTAAGATCAGGGCTGCTAATAAGAGTTACGTTTTGTCTATTTTTGATTTGTATCCATTGAGCAAAATGACCCTTTGCCAATTGGTAACACAAAGGCCTGGTAGTGACAGATAGAAGTGCATGTTCAAGGATGTTCAGTATGGCTGGAAAGTGGGGCAGAATGGCAGAGAATAAATAGAGAATAAATAGTGGAATCTTGATTACTATATGTCTAAGTGTAGGTTTATTTTTGTTGTGGCTAGTTTGAGTTCTATATGCCTCACTTATCTGATGTCAGGTACTTTCCCTGTGTTTGGAAAGTTTTCTGCTATTACTTCCCTAAATGATCTTTTTATGACATTTGTATTGATTCTGTCAGACAGTCTTTCATGATATATTTTTGTAATTTTAATTTTTATTAGTACATGTTTGTGATATAATGATAACATTTATCATGGGAAGCTGGTACATGTATGTAATACATCTTAATTCTTTTTTTCATTCCCTTTCTGTCCCCTCCATTCCCTCTTCTTCTCCCTCTTGGTCTCCTTCCCTTTTGTAAAAGATCTACTTTTCTGTTTCCTAGTGTCTATGTTTTACTTTGCTTTATTTTATTTTACAGTGAAAGCATTTGCTCTAGATTAAGCAATCTCACACTTTCAACAGTTTGGGGAATTAATTTTTGTTGATTTAAATCTTTTAAAATTATAATTTCACAGGAGTCACCCACTTTAAAATTGAGGATGTAGTTCAGTAGCTTAAGTGCTTGACTGGTAACTGCAAGGTCCTGAGTTCAATCTTCAGTACCAAAATAAATGAATAAATATATAAACAAATAAAAAATTGGGGAAATGAAAAAGTGTTAAGTAAAGAGAAGAAAATAAAATATCCTGTCATCTTCCCTCCCAGAGGTAAGGACTATTAACAATAGTTTTACCCCTTTGAGTCTTACATATTTTTCAGAAGCTTTTCTGAACTACACGGCCTTGCTGCATCCTGGCTAGATTTCAGCTTTTCACAGAGTGGGACCACACCCATCACATTTACACTCTAAAACCTGGCACCTAGCACAGCTCCTGTTACATCAGATTTGACAGTACAATATTTGTAGAACAAATGAATTTATGTATGTATCATTCCATGTTGTGTTTATGTAATGTTCAAATAAGGTTAAACATATTCACAGCTTCATTTATTACTTATGGTGAGAACATAAAAACTCCTTCATTTTAGCTTTTTAAAAATGCAATACCTTATATAGAAGTTTTCTAGAAGTGATGTCCAATTAGCTTAGTTGTGGGTCTGGACAGCTATCATTTACTGTTACCACAAGGAAGCTTTCTTCTTTGGTCAGTATAAGAAAAAATTCAGAATAATTGTAGCTCATTTCCCTCTGAGGCACAGCTGCTTTGACTTGGTGTTGTGCCAAGCATAGCAGTTCAGCTTTGAGGGATTTGATCTTTCTAAGAAATCTATGATTAAAATCAGGTACATTAATAACATTTTATAACTTGCTGAGGGCAATGTTTTCTACAACTCATGTTCATAAATTTCTTACATTTTGTATGAATCTAGGTCCAAACCCAAGATATTTTGGCAAGAATTACAGATCATTGGTACTTTCATCACAAGCTGCTCTCTGAATTTAGTAATTGCATGAATGTACTATGTACCAATTTCTTGCTTGTTTAAAGAAATAGCTATGTTTTCAAATTGAAGTCATTTTAAGATTTTGCAGCTATTAAAATTGGAAACTCTACCATCCCAAAAGCAACCTAGCCATACTTGGGCTGAGTATATATATCAAAAGTCCAGAAGTTGGGAAAACTTACTGACCAAACCACAATAAAGAAGACTTAGATGGGACCATAAAATTTTGTGGCTAAGAGATCCACATTGAAATTAAAAGATATGTGAGTTGGAGCCCAGCCCTACCATTATCCAGCTGAGTAGCCTTGAGCACATTTTGCCAGCTTTTTACACTAAGCCTTCTTTTCTATAAAATGACATTGAAATAGCACCTATTTCAAAAAGTCTCATGCAGATGAAATTTGGTGTAGTGATGAGGTTTGCTACAAAATAAATGAATGTCAAAAATGTATTTGTACTGAGTGCCCAAGTGAGGTTGATTGAGGAGAGAGATGAACATGATAGGATGACCTACTGTTAATTTAATAATCCTCTGGAACCCAGAAGGTAAAGTACACATATAAGAGCCAAAGAAGCCTGACAATCTGTTTCTTTTAGGTCTGTAATCTAAGAGTGGTCGTTATGTTTTTTAAGGTAACAGTGTTAAATGAATTGTACCTGATTCCTGTTTTCCTGGAGTAAAAAACCCTGTTAAATAAAATATTTCTCCCTGTTCACTTCTTGAAGCTACCTGGAAATGACCACTGATTCCAGCATGTCTCAAGATAATATCACCCTTACTCAGAAAACTCACTAAACTCAAAGAAGATTCCCTTGTTACTCCAGGTCACCTTCTCTTTTCTTGAGTTATTCCTTATTAATGAATCTTAGCCCTATTCCAAATACCCAAATAAAAATATCACCTTAATTATCAGATTCATTTTTGTCTTTGACATAAGGTTATTAAAAAACAGATACAAATAGGAAGGAGGGTGTGGCTCAGTTGTACAGCACTTATCTGGCATCTGTGACACCTTAGGTTTAATCTCTAGCACTGCAAACAAACAGACAAACAAAAAGCAAAAACCAACTAAACAAAATATGTACATGTCTTAATCACTTCTTTTTGCTGGAATAAAATACAATACATAATGTCCATTATATTTGGACTTTATTTTACTTCTCTTTAAGTTTTAATCACTTTTAATCATAACAGCAGTCTTCTAGTAAACCACGTCTTTTCTCTTTTTGTGGCATTTGGTACGGTGTTAGCTAAGAATCCATCATTTTATTACCAGTCCAGAAAAAGGAAGTCTGTTTTTCAATATCACCTATAGCTAAGTGTTCACTTCTTACTTTTTCCTCTTTTATCCAAATTCTCAACTGTTAAATTGAAATGTATCAACTTCAGTTATGTTTGCTTCTCATCATAGACCTTATAATCCTTAAAGTCCTAGGCCTCTGTGGCAGAATTAGTAATCTCCACATGGATTAACAGAAGCAGGAAACAAACACATCACAGTCTCCATCTTCTCCTAAGGCGAGATGGCCACCAAAGGGATGTATGTTTTGTGAAAAGCAAATCCTTGTTGCTTTAAGGAAGTTTTTATTGAAGACTGAGTGATTCTTATTTATCACAGACCAAAAAATTGATTTTTAAAGAGATTTCAAGAGCCAGTCTTCTTGTCATAGAATGCATAAATCAGTGCTTCTCTGAATTCTGAAGACTGTAAGCTTCAGTGCTCTGGTCTTCTCTCACCATCTTCTTGGTTGTGTTCTTCCCCCATCAGCCTTCCTCAGGCTCCTGTTACCATCATCTAATTATCTTAGGCCCCAGCTTAGATATCTTGTCCTCCAAGAAGTCTGATATGATTGGCAGTGCTTCTAGGTTCTCCCCCACTGACCTGTCCTGGTTGCAGAAGTGGTGATGTTACAATGTAACTGCTTGATTTCTAATCTGCTTCTGAGCTGCTCTAAGGAGACAGAGGTTGTGCCTCTTCCTCCTATTATTTCATTTTACAGTGCCTGGGAAAAGGCAGTCAGTCACCTAATATATGTGCACGGAATGAAATAATAAGTGAATACATGAGTAGCTTCTTTCATGTATTATATGCTTAATTTTCTCTTTAGTTCTGGATTATTTTCAATGTAAAATTTTTTCCACCAGATAAGTAGGGAAAGGAGCTCAAATTTGTACACATAATTGTAATTTCACGTGGTTAGAATTTAAGTGCAGCCAGGTTCAACATTCTGTTGTCTTTTTTTTTTTTTTTAAACAGGAGCTGTTGGCCAGGTAAAGAGATTTGTATAAAAAGCCAGCATCTATTTTCCTGGTGTAAGGAATGAGACCTTAATATAACTTCACCTTAATTCTTCATACACTAGCAAATTTCCTTTATTATGGCTATAGTTTGGATATTGAATGTCTCTCAAAGACCCATGTGTTAAAAGGCTTGCTTGTTAGCACATGCTGCTAATAAAATGTAGAGCCTGTAACAGATGCAGTGTGGTGGGAGGGTAGGTCATCGGGGCAGGCCTTCAAAGAGAATATTAAGTCATTAGTCTTCCTCTCCTTCTTTGCTTCCAAGCTTCCATGAGATGAACAGGCCAGGATCTCTTATGCACAATCTCACCATGATGCACTGTGCTGGCACAGGTCCCAACCAACAGAGCCAAGTGACCATAGACAGAAGTCTCCAAAACTGTGAGTCAAAAAATTCTGTCCATTGTTTAGTTGATGCTTTTAGGTATTTTGTCACATGGGTGGAAAGCTGATTAGCTTACTCATCAGGGTGTTGATGACCAGTGATCATTCCTGACCTGTGAAAGTCTTTCTGTACTTTGATGTCTATTGCTAACTGCAAAAATAAGAGGTGGTAAATATACAAGATTTGGGCAAGAATTTTCCATTTTTTTCTATTTCTGTGTCTTTACTGCATTCTAATTATGTTGCTTTCTAGCTGGCAACTGGATGCCACAAATCATATGCCCTACAAAGTAATAATTTCCAGTGATGGGACTCATATAGAGTCTTTTGGGGACTGTTAAGAATGAAGATTCCTGGTGTTGGCTCAGATTCTGACTTATGGTTGAGGAAGCAAAGCCTAGAATATGCATTTGAGGTAAGCTTGTAATAGAAATTGCCAGTGCTCTAGCCAGATCGTTGTGAATCCCTTTTACAGTTTCTGTGCTGTGTCACTGATTTTTGGTGTTCTTTTACTTCAGTTGATTCAATCTGACATTTCTTTTCAGTGCGGGAGTGAGGAATTGGTGAAATGCTGGCAGGCTTATAAGCTTCCCTTCTCCCTTTAGCTGATGCTGACTCATAATGAAGTTGAAAGCCCCTGCCTTAAGAAGAGGAGGAGATCTGAGATGTAATTTATACTCCAGACAGTCTCTGAAAGATCAGGTGAAAGATATCGCCACACCTATTTGCCCAAATGACATCCTACTTATAAGATTTCTTAGAAGCAGAGGTTAAATCAGAGAGTCTTGTTTAAATGATTTATTGAGGAAGTTCTCTGACAAGGCAGTTTGATTTGAGTCTTGCTTTAGCCTGTCTCTACAAGGGAGCTCTGGATGATAACATAGCAGTATTGGCCCCACCTCAGCGACTGCTTATTGGTTGTTGGCAAAAATTGTGAAAAAATTATTGAGACATATCTTATCAGATAAGACTGATTAAATGGAGACCAGCTATGAGTCATTAGCATCCAGTACTTACCCACTCAGAGCACTTGGCCTGGTTCTTAGGGGTTAATTTTATGTGATAACTTGGCTGGTTCTGATACTCTCATACTTGGTCAAACAGTGGCCTACATGTCACTCTGATGGTAATTTTTACATGCAATCAACATTTAAATGAGTGGATTTTGAGTAAATCACAGTATCCTTGTAATGAAATGAGCCTCTCCCAACCACTGAAAGCCTCATGAGAAAAGATCAAAATCCTCGACGGAAAAAGGAATCCTGCCACTGAACTGTCTTCAAACTGGAAACTGCAACATCAGCTCTTTTTTAGATGTCTAGACTGGGAGCCTGCCCTGAAAATTTCGGATGCATCCATGCAAAATTCTCGGGATAGAACCCTAAGTAATAGTCACCAACAGCGTCTACTACACTTAGTTTTTTCCCAGCCTTTGTCCTACTCCCTCTATTTCCTTTACTGGTTTGTCCTGGGAATACTTTTTTTAATCAACCAATTGCAAGTGAATCTTTATTTAAGTGTTGACCCAGGACATTATGCCTGGTAATTCCTATTCACTTTAAAATTGTTTTATAGGTTGCATTAGGCAGCTATTGCTATGTGACAAAACCACACCAAACCTCATTGATGTAAAACCTCACTGATATAAAACAATAATATTTATTATTTTTCATGAGTCTTCAAGTCAACTGGAAACTGTATGTTCTAGACTGAGCTCAAAATAAGGGTAGAGTGAGTCTGTTCAATATCTTTCTCACTTTTCCCTTGAACTTGCAAACTAGCCCAGATGTGTTTTTCTCATGATAATTACAGCTACAGAAATTTGGAAGGCTTCTTGAGGCTGCTTGGAACTGCCACATTGCACATTATATTGGCCAAAGCAAAAACATATACATAACCTCAAAGAGGAATTTCAAAGCCACAATGGAAAAGGGTGTGAATAAATGATGGGTAAATCTCAGTTGAGATTGGGGTTTTTATTGGAGTCTATTGCAATTACTGATGTCTTTTTCTATGTGTGAAATATGATCTCAATTGAGATTGGGATTTTTACTGTAATCTAACACTATTACTGGTTTCCCTTCTATGTGAGAAATAGCTAACATCCCTCCATCACAGGACCTGACACACTCTCTCAGTCCTAGCAATATGTTCTAAACTCTCTGCTCTTCCTCAGGTCTAGATTATCTCCCTCTTGATTCAGAAACTCATGATCCAAAAAGACAAATGCTCTACTCTCTAATATATGTAAGAATGAAGCACACTGTTAGAGTGCAGAGAATTTCCCATCACTCAGGGACAGTATGTTACAGGTTTTCTGCAGTTTTGGAGTTTCACAGGCCAAGTATTAGCATGTCTTCCAACTCTCAGGTGTTTGTGTGTGTGTGAGAGAGAGAGAGACAGGGAGAGAGACACACAGAGAGATAGAGAGACAGAGAGACACAGAGGGACAGACAGAGAGAGAGAGAGGAGGGAGGAAGGGAGGGAGAGAGAGAGAGAGAGAGAGAGAGAGAGAGAGAGAGAGAGAGAATATTCCCAGTTCAGGCTTGATCCTGCTCCTTTGGTGTGGCTCCAAGTTCACCATTTTCTATAGCTTTTGGCTTCCTTCTCACAGAGATTCTTCCATTTCTATAAACCCATTCATGACTCCCAAATCTAAAGATGGAATATGTTCTTTGAGAGAGAGAGAGAGAGGAAGAAAGAGGGAGGGAGAGAAATAGAGTCCCTCTTTGTCCTGAGACAGTTAGGGGACCTACAGACCTTCTCACAATTTGGAGAGGGACGGTCTCTTTGAGCTGATGCTGGAAGTGCTTCCACCAACACAGTGTTCAGTGTAGTCTGGGTTTCTGTATATTTGGTATGCGTTTACTCATGTGCAAAAGGCTGCAACAGCAATTGCTTTTTTTTTTTAGTTCTGTTTTTCTCTATAGATTTAATTTTGGACATAGCTGATGCCACGGGACCCCTCCCTTCAATTTCATACAAGACCCATGTGCAGTATAGAAGATGCTTTTACTCCTTCCAGAGCTTTAACAAAGGTTGTACAAACTCTTAATTTGATCTTTGTTGCCAGAATTTGTTTATAATCTTTTTCTGCTTAAAAACATGGATATGAAAAAACATTTTATTTTTCATATTAGCCTGTGCTTGAATTTCTGGGCAATGTTTTCTCTCTGTTGTGTTTCTAAATTTGCTTGAGTTAATTTTTCTCTTGGATGACTTGATCCTAAGCAGTTAAAAAGAACCAGCTGATAATTTCAATATTCTGTCTATAGATCTACTTGGACAAGCTTAAAGTTAATTAGATACCTTTTCCATCTCTCAAGTCACTGAGATCACAGTTTAACCAGCATTCATGTCTGCACAATATGGGCTACTATGTCTCTAGCTTCCTAAAAGTTTCCCAACCATTTTAAAGCTTTCTTTAATGATTCACTGTCATTGCCCACTGTCTATGTACCATCTAGACCAAGGCCAATAATGTAGATTTTTGTTATGCACCTATTTCTTAGCACAAATTTTTGTATTTCTTAGCTGTCACTGTAATAAACTACCCTTAAGTCTAATGGTTTAAAGTAATACACAATTATTACATTTTAACAATAGATGGCCCTGGTCCATATGGCAAAGGGCAAGGATAGAGACAGTGGTATGTGGTGCTATTAATACAACACACCCTAAAGATTAAAGCTTTTTATTTTGAAATTGTGGGAAAATCACTTTTGTCTGTTGGATAATGGTGTTGTTTTTTCTTTTCACACATTCAAAAATGCTTTGATAAAGTACACTGTTTTCTTTCAAAGAAAAATCAAAGTCAAGTTTTTAAGTTTGGAAAAATATCAGGACATTAACGGAGTCATATCTGAAAAGGTGCAAATTCAAGTTTGAAGTGACTAAGATTTCTAAGTGCTATGACTTCAAAGAGTACAGAACTGAGCAGGGCAGCTTGATGGGGGAAAATCTTCTCTTTATTGGCAAAGTCACTCAGGGAACCATTATGTTTTCTGCCTTTCAAGGCTTATGGAGGCAACACATAGAGAGCTTTGAAGTTAGGTGAACTGAGACCTTTGTGGGAGCTACTCAATGAAGAGGAGGATGAGACTGCAGGAGTTAGACATGGTGGGAAAAACTGCAGACTAACATGACCCTAAGACCTGGGGACTCTGGCATATTGTGAATTTAAGAACACAGATTGAAAGATCTTCCCTTTTGTGTTTCTGAAAAGGATTGGATTCCCAATGATGAGGACAGTAAATACAACCTAGATATCTGCAATTTAAACCTAGCTCTGGGTATTAATTTTATATAGTAATCAGCTAGGGTTTGTGCACCTTCAGTAATATTTTTCCAAAACACTACTGAAAAACAAATGTGCTCCTTTCTTTGGAACTTAAGGAATTAGGAAGATTACCTTCAATAGTAAAACTTCCCAGACTCAGTGGTTTAATATAATAAAAGTTTATTTCTCACTCATATTGTAGTCCATGGTGGATGGCAGGGATACACCGCTCCATTCCAGAAGCTCGGCCACTTCCATCTTCCAGCCTTACCCTAGTGTAGTTTTCTCTTTTCATCTAGAAGAAGATGCAAAAGAATCACTGTAATCACCATGTTCTCTATGTTAAAAATCACTATATGTTCTCTGAGGTTTTTAATATACTCATATATGTCCAAAGAGATAGAACTTATTCCTTTCCCCTTCCTAGGTGTGGAGGACCACCCAGGTGACTCTTCTTGAATAAGAAGCAATAAGAAGCAATTGTCTCCATTTTGGCGAAACCTGGCCCTATCTCTATGTGCTGATGTGTATAGGGCTAACGAGGCCATTTCTTTGTGCCTTCAATTGGCTTTAAGCAATGTAAATAGGGTTGGCTGAGGTGCTGATGTGTAATCATTAAAGCTAGGTGG
>PVLA01015590.1:0-24557 GCA_004027455.1 Hydrochoerus hydrochaeris
TCTCTCTCTCTCTCTCTCTCTCTCTCTCTCTCTCTCTCTCCCTCTCTCTCTTTCTCTCTGTCTCTCTCTCCCCTTCTCTGTCTCTCTTCCTCTGTTTGTTTGGCTTTTGGGAATACTTTTTTTCATTATATATTTTTGTTTTTTCATGATTAGTGATCATTGTTTTTATTTTTTTTTTTTGTTTTTCTTTAGTTCTTTATTTTTGTTTCTTCCTTCTTTGTTTCTGTCTTTTATTCTTCACCAGTTTGGAAAAACTTAGTCAACCCTCCTTTATCCTTCAGTTTTGTTTCTAATCTCTTTCTTCTTCTATTTTTTCCTTTACCCCTTTTAAATTTTCTTACCTCCTTAAATTTTCTTCTCCTTGATTGAGTAAAACTACTCAATCAAGCAAGGAGATGTGTGTGTGTATGTATATATATATATATATATATATATATTTCTGATTTGTCTTATTTTTTATATAACTATAAAATCATGTTTATGTGGTTAAAGATGGCAAATTAATAGTCATCATAGTTTGTCATTTTCTAGGCTGTGCTAAATCCTATTGTTATTAATGTTAATTATATTACTTTAGTCAAAGTGACATGGTTGTTCTTTATTATATTCCAAGACTGAAATTGTCTGAGAGTCATAAACAATACTAAAATCCAGTACCAAAGAACCAGGCGCTAAGCCTAATCGGCAGAAACTTCTCATTCCCAATAAATTAAAGACATAGGAACTTGAAACAGACTGAAAAGCCAAAATCCAGCTACACCTAGAAGATATCTCTGAAAAGAAGTCACTTCCTAAGGAGTTATTGATACTAGTAATAAAGTTACCTACCATAAACTGTTTACAAGCATCAGTGCAGAAAATAAATTTTTAAAAAATTTAAAAAAGAAGACATGGAAGCAAGATGCAACTGACACCTCCAGCTCAGCCAAGACAAATCTGGGAGTCAGTGAGGTGGAACAGACCAAAAGCCACCCAACTGAACACTCTGAGTGGAAGTAATCAAGAAGATGAGTGAGGCTTTAAAAAAAAGCCTCAGGAATAATTTCTCAAATGACTAAAAAGATGATGACCATAGTGAAGGACATAGTGAATCTAGTGTAGATGCACATAAAAATAGAGGAACTTAGGAAAATGATGGAAACTATGAAGGTACAACAGAGGAAAGAAATGGAATCCATGAAACAGATTCAAATGATATTCAGGAGATTTAAAAAAGCAGCATAATCAACCAATGTTAGGCAGAATATCAGATCTAGAAGACAGAGTTGCAGTTGGTGATCATGAAAAGAGAGATTTTAAAAAAAACAAATAGCAAGCAACCATGAAAAATCAATCCAGTTGCTAGATGATGCAAAGAAGAATAATATTAGATTGATATGAATCAATGAAAAGCCAAGAGATAACACAATGAATGTGAAAAATTGTTCACAAAAGTAACAGTAGAAAACTCCCCAAGCATGGAAAAAGAATTTGACATACAGATAAGGGAGGCATATAAACTCCAACTAGCCATGATCAAAAATATCTATATCAAGGCATAAAAGAGTCAAGATTCCAAAAATTCAGTACAAAAACAGAATACTAAAAGCTGTTGAAGAAAAGAAAGAAATTACTTATAAAGTAAAACATATCAGAATCACAGCAGACTTCTCAACATAAATGCTTAAGTAAAGGAGAGCTAGGAATGAAGTATTTCAACCCCTAAAAGTAAACAACTTTGAATCCAGAATGATGTGCTCCACAAAGCTATCTTTCAAAATTGATGGAGAAATAAGATACTTCATGATGAAGAACACCTGGAGAAATTCATGACTACCAAATCAGCACTCCAAAATGTTCTGCAGGATATTCTAGAAAGAGACAACAATTTCATGAATCCCAAAAGAATGAATGTACCAGGCAAGGCAAGTAATTAAATAGAGGAAAAGAAAAGGAAACAGGGATGGATGTTTAGCAAGACAGCACAAGTGCCTGCCTGGTAAACAGATCATGAGTCCGATCAAGGGCGCGCGCGCACACACACACACACACACACACACACACACACACAGGAAAGAAAACAGTAAGAAAATAACATGATAAGGATCAGCCAATGCATATCAATTATAATCATCAATATAAATGGTCTCACTTGACCAATAAAAAAACCAAGTGGACAGAATGGATCAAGAAGCAATATCCAACAATATGATGCATATAAGAAACACATTCAATTCAACAAAAAATTTGTAGACTAAAACTCAAAGGTTGAAAAGCAATACTCCATTTGATAGGAACCTGAAAAAAAAAGCAGGAGATAGCTATTCTATTTGCAGACCAAGTGAATTTGAAGCCAAAACTGAGAGACAAAGAAGATTAATACATACTTAAGTGAACAGTCCAAGAAGTGATAACAACCATTAATACAGATACCAGCACACTCAACTATATAAAACAGATATTAATAGACATGAAAAATCAACTAAGTATCAGTACAATTGTAATGGGGGAACTCAATGCACTACTCTCTCAAATAGATCTACTAGACAAGAAAATCAACAAAGAAATATCAGAACTGGACTAAATCTTTGGACAAGTAGATTAGTAGATACCTACAGAGTGTTCCACACCCACAACATCAGAATTTACATTCCTCTTAGTTGCACCTGGGACTTTCTTTAAAATATATCACATACTGTTTCATAGAGCATGCTTAAAAGTAAGTGCAGTGGAGTTGAAATTATCACATGTGTGCTATCATACAATAGGGCAATGAGATTGGAAATCAATAGCAAAAGAAATCACAAATAAAGAACTCTTTAAATGCCTGAAAATTAAATAATACCCTCCTGAACAAATAATTGGTCACAGATGAAATTGAAGAAGAAATTAGTTTCCACAAATTAAGCAATAATTCCAGTACAACATACTATTGCAGTTTTATGAGGGAAATTTATAGTGGTGAATTTCCACATCAGAAAAATAGAGCAAGCTAAAAAAGCAACAACCTATCCTGGAATCTAAAGCTTCTAAAAAAAGAAGAGCACATCAAGCCCAAACCTCACATGAGGAAGGAGATTATAAGGATCAGAGCAGGAATTAATGCAGCTGAGACTAAGAAAGCAATACAGAGCACCAATGATGAGTTGGCTCATTGAAAGATTAAAAAGATTAAATAAAATTGACAAATTCTTAGCCAACCTTTGCATAAAAGGAAATAAAAGACCCAAATTCATGCAAATAGGAATGAAAACAGTGAAATAGCAAAAGACTGAGAAATCCAGAAGATCATTAATACCTACTTTGAGAAGCTGTACTCTAATAAGATGGAAAACACAGAAGAAATGGAATGATTCCTACACATATGAATTATTCAAGATGAATCAATAAGATAAAAAACTTCTAAATAATACAATACCAGTCAATGAAATTGAAGATGTAATTAAAAAACCTATGAACAAATAAAAGCACAGGTCCTGATGGTTTCAACAAGAAATTTAGAAAAGATCTAATGGCACTACTTCTAATGAAATTGAAAGGGAAAGGAAAATTGAAAAGGAAGCAATACTCCCAAATACATTCCTGGAAGAAGCATTACCCTGATTCCAAAACCAGAACAGGAGCCAACTAAGAAAGAAGCCAATCTCCCTACAAAACATAGAAGCAAACATCCTCAATAAGAAACTGCAAACTGATTATATCAAATCATCAAGATTATTTAACATGAACAAATAGAATTTATCCCAGGCATGCAGGGATAGTTCAACATACACAAATCAGTAAATCTAGTATAATATATTAACAGAACCAAGAGTAAATACCATATGATCATCTCAGTAGACACAGAAAAAGCATTTTACAACTCCAAAACCTATTTGAGATTTTTTTAAAAAAACTTACAAAATGTTAGAATAGATGGTCTTTACTTCAGTCTGATAAAAACCATTTATGATAAATCACCAGCCAACATAATACTATATGGTCAAAAACTGAAAGCTTTTACTCTAAAATCAGGAAAAAGAAAGGTAGTCTATTATCATCACTCTTATTCAATATAGTTCTGTAAACAACAAGAGTAAGTAGGTGAGAGGAAAAAAAATAAATTAGAACAGGAAAAGTAGTTAAATTGTCATTGGTTGAAGATGACATGTTATAGAAGACCCTGAAAATACCCCCAAAAGACTTCTAGATTTAGTAACCGGATTCAGTGGCATAGTTGCCTCTAAAGTTAGTACTCAAAAATCAGTAGCATTACTGTGCACAGTAAGAAACTCACTGAGAGGGAAAATAGGGTAACCACACCTTTCACAATAGTATTCCCCCCAACAATGAAATACTTAGGAATCCATCTAACAAAGGAAGTAAAAGACTTTTACATTGAAAACCACAGTACTCTGAAAAAGGATATTGAAGAGGATATTGATAAATGGAAAGATATCCCTTGTTCGTAGGTAGAAACAATCAACAGTGTGAAAATGGCCTTACTTCCAAAATTGTTACACAGATTTTTTCTTTGTTATACAGATTTTTCTTTGGTTAAACAAATTTGATGCAATACTGATCATGATACCAATAGCATACTTCAAAGAATTAGAGAAAACAATGCTAAAATTTATTTGGAGCCAGAAGAGACCTAGATTAGCAACAAAGGCAAAGTAGGGAGCATCACAATCTCTGTCTTGAAAATATACCACAAAGCTACTGGTGAGTAAAACAGCATGGTAAAGGGCCCAAGGATCAATGGAACAGATTAAAAGATTAAAAAAAAAAATCTCTAAAAACAGTCAGCTCTTACTTTTGGTGCCTGACAGTTTCACTAAAAGAAAGATAACCTTTTAATAAATGGTACTGGAAATACTGGCTCTTCACATACCAGAGACTAAAACTAGACCCACATCTCTCATCATGGACTAAACTAATGTCAAAATGAATCAAAGATCTAACTATTAAAACAGGAACACTTACTCTACTGGAAAACAAAGTAGGTAGAAATCTTGAAGACATATGGGTAGGCAAAGACTTTATGTACAAAACCCTGATTATACAGAGAATCAACAACTGGGTCTCATTAAAAAGCTTTTGCACAGCAAAAAAATCATAAAGAAGAGATACCCATGAAGTGGGAAATAATTTTACCAGCTGTTCCTCAGAGAAAGGACTAATAATCAGAATATATAAAGAACCCTTCAAAAATCAGGCTTCCCAAATTTGGAAACCCAGTCCATAAATGGACAACTGAAATGAATTGACATTTCTCAGATGAAGAAGTAGAAATGGCAAATAAATATAACAAAAAATGTCCAACATTATTGGTCATTTGAGAGGCACAAATTAAAACAATGCTGATATCCCATTTTACTCCAGAAAGAATGGCTATTACCAAGAAATCAACCAATGACAAATGTTGGCGGGACACTAGGGAAGAAGAAACCCTTCTTCACTGTTGATAGAAATGTAGACTGATGCAACCACTATGGAAATCAGTGTAGATTCCTCAAAAAAGTAAAACTAGAGGTTCCATTTGACCCAACTATTCTCCTTCTTGAAATTTTCTCAAAAGTTATGGCAGCCATTGTCGACTTCCTGTTATCTAGTTTTGAATACCTGCGATGCTTTCATTGTTTTGTTTTGATTGGTTTTGTTTTGTTTGATTTTATTATGAATAATGGTATGGACAGGTACTGTGAAGAAAACAAGAGGCATTATGGGAGCCATTGTCAATTTCTTCTTATCTTGTTTTGAAGTCCTCTATCACTTTTGCTGTTCTGTTCTGTTCTGTTCTAACTGGCTTTATTCAATTTTACTTTGTTCAATTTTACTGTCTTTAAAATAAAAGAAATAAATTTTAAAAAATGAATTAAAAACATCATACCACAGCAATATATGCACACCTATGTTTATAGCAGTATAATTTGTAATAACTAAATCTTGGAAACAACCCAGTTGCCCATCATCAGATAAATGAGAAAAGAAAAAGTGTGTGTTTTTTTGTACAATGGAGTACTACTCTGCCACAAAGCAGGATAAGCTTGAGACATTTATAGGTAAATGGATGCACCTCAGACGCACATGTTTAAATATCACATTGTTTCTCTGGTATGAGAAATGGAACATGGAAATAAGTACCAAAACATGTAACAGGTATTAGGAGATGGGATGAAAATGTTCAAATTATAGAGGGGGAACTAGGGAGGGAGGAGAGGGAAAGGAAGGAAGGGAAAAGAAAAAAAAAGAAGGGAAGAAAAAAATGAAAACAAGATTTTGTAAATAAGGGGAAGAAAGGATAAAGGGAGGGGAAATTGGAGATAAAAGAAAAATCAAGATATATTATGTTCAGGTACAAATTTCCTATGGTGACTGTGATATATATATATATATATATATATATATATATATATAATATGTATATTATATGCATATTATATGTATATATAAAACTAATATTAAAACATAAAAAATTTTAAAGGGGGAAAATATAACAAAAATAGAACAAAGTGGTACAGAAGAAAAGTGTATAAATTTATTAATGAAAAACTAAATTGTGGCTGGGAATCTGCAGTCCTGACTAGTATTTCCACTCGCAAAGTGCAAGTTTTCTGTCTCTTATCCAAGGCTTCTCTGATGACTCGAAAAAGCCTGTCCCCCTGAGACTTGAAGAATTCCTTAGGTTCTATTTGTGACAGGATCTGGCAACACTTTCCTCTTTGTATTTGAGGTCTCTCAGTACTGTCTGTAACGCAGGATGCATACCTGTGTATATCACAAAAAAGTGCAGCACACCTCCAGCCTTCTGATGAATGGATGCTGTGGGGCACAGCACTGCAGATCAGAACGTAGCATTCTCCTTATGTGGGAAAGGAAACCAAACAGCAGTGGGTGGGAGACTACTGTTCATAGGGAAGCAGATACCCATGCCAGGAGGTGCAGAACAGACAGGTTCACCAAACGGTACTAAAGAAAAATTGCCCTGCTTTCTCCTAGCTAATGAGGTTCACCCCCAGTGGAGTGGCTCCCAGGGACCCAGAGGTGATGCAATCAGGCTTCTTCCCTCCTGAATTGCATATTGGTCACTCTGTAGCTGCCATATTGTCCCCATGTATGGTTTCATTCTCATGTCCAGTGACACCTACTGTTCTCTTGCTGGTGTCTGTGACTCTGGAAGCTAGAAAAATGCAGAAAAACAACCATCACTTCCCAACAAGCTAGCAATAGCAAAGAGGAAGCAAGTCTTTGGGGTTGAGCCCTACACTGCCTAATTCACCAGCTATGTGGCTTTGGGCAGGTTCCTGAAATTCCCTGGCCTTTGGCTTTCTCATCTCAAACAGAGTTAAACCACTCCTGTCCCACAGGGCCAGTGCACCAGTGACCCAGTGCAGATCAAGTATTCCACAGAAAGCATCCAGAAGTCCAACTCTTCTTTGGAAGCAACAGAATTACTACTAACCTTGAATTCTCTCCAGAAGTCCTCAGAGGATGGTTCTCATGGACTGACATGTAGTTTGTCCTCTTCGGGTAAACAGTTGGGGAAGTGGTGTCACCAGCTCTGAGGATGCAATGCCTCCAAGGCAGTGACATTAACAACCACTGGCATTTGGTGGGCTCCTGTTAAGTGTGATCGGGCCACTGTTTTGAGCACTTTGTGGGGTTGCCTCATCTATTCCTCATATGGACCTTATAAGATAAACCCAATTGTTGTCAACTTCATTTTATATGTCAGAAAAGTTAAGACTCAGAAAGGTTAAGAAACTGACCCAGGGCACACAGCTGACCCCTCCTATATGCCATCTCTTTGCCACATGGTCTACCCACTCAGGACACTTCCCCGTCTCTCTCTTACATCACCGCTTGGGACTAAACCCTTTCCAAGTGCCTATTCATGCAAGATGAAGCTTGGAGAATTTTAGGATGGGCCATGAAAGTAAGGCTAAGTCCCTGCCTCCCCCACTCAGCGAGGCCAGGCTTGCTGTCAGTGGGAAGCAGAGCTGTGTCCCCGGGGGCAGCCAACAGCACAGCCCGTCATCTGTGCCTCGCGTGCACCAGATCGACCGCTTCCAGTTAAATAAAAATATCAAAACCTATACCCCGCATAAGAGCACCTGGGGATAAATGTATTACTGGCCTGTCATCACACTTCTGCTCCGTAAGCTCCAGGCACTCGCGAGTGGTGCACATGGAGCTCCTTGGCAGTCCAGACTTACGCTTCCCTCTGACTCAGATGGGCCCATGTCCCAGGCCAAGCTCTGGGTCCTCCCACGGCCCCACCCATAGCTATTTCCTAATTCTACTGTTGTGACTGTGCGTGCGTGCGTGCGTGCTTGCGTGCGTGCGTGCTTGCGTGCGTGCGTGCTTGCGTGTGTCCATGTCTTGGTTTTTACCCCAGCTAAGTCAATCACCTGCTTTATTTTGGCTGGTATCATGAACAGGGCTCTCCCCATCTAGCCCTTTTGTGACAAGAAGGAGTTTGGGCACTTGCTACTGTCCACACCAGGCTGCTGGGAGGAGCTTTCTGTCCCTAGTTAGAGGGTCTCCTGAGAGGTCACCCTGGAGGAGAGCGCCCAGCAGGAGGGGCTCTAGGTCTCTGACCCGCTTGTAACTGTTTTAGTTTAGACCTCTACATGACATTTTGTTTCAACAAAGCGTTTGTTCAAAACCACACTAAGTAATTAAAACAGTTAAATGCATAAATCGATTAAAACTGCTGAACAACATGGTTTCTTAGTTTCTGTCTGGCATGAAAATTCTGTGGGCAGAATCAGCAGTGGACAGGAGATGAGTGGCTGAATGAAAATGAGAAGCCCCCCGCCTGCATCCTGGCATTCTCCAGGCCTCAGAGATAACGGGAAGCTATAAACGGGGCCAGAGGCAGGGAAGGTGAGCCTATGCTTGGCCTGCAACTCAGAGTTCATCCCTGCTTTTGCAACACACGAGGCCTGGCGGTCAAGTAGAGGGTCTGTATGGGACTGAGCTTGGCCTGGGTGCTGTGACTGGCAGTTACTAGAGTTGAGCTGAGTCCCACAGTAAGATGCTGAGGACCTCAGTCCTACATCTTAAGGAAAACAGGTACAGCCTCATAGGAAGGTGAATGGTAGGCAAGGTGCAGGGATGAGTTCTGGCCACAAAGCAACTTAATCAAAAGAAACACTATACACCCTTGGTGCACACATTTGAACACGTGCATGCACATGCGTGCACACACATACACACACCCTCTATACATTTGAGAAAAATCAGCTTCTTTAGATGGTGCCTTAAGTATTTTGGTAAACTGAGTTCAAAATAGTATAACCAAGATATTTTGTTTGGTCTCTTGCCCTCTCTGATCTCATTACCTGATCTTCTAAGGATTAAGGCACAGAGCACAAGTAGGGAGTAGCTTGGCACAGTTATAAAGATAAACTTCCAGAGTCACAGGGCACCTGGTAAACTGCAATCTCCCTCTAAGGTCCCACTTGTGTTTTCACAGTGTCCAGAAAGAGACTGTGTCCCTTGCAAGTGATGGCCTAAACTGTCTCCATTCCAGTCAGTTTTAGTTTTCTGTTTCTTCTTATCTTGCACTGTATTGTTCATAATTTGCCTTCCCCTAAGCAGAGGAGGGATTTGGCAAGAGTGTGGACCTCACCTGTCTTGTTTACCAACATCCCCAGCTCAGAAGACTCCCCAGCATGCTGTAGGCTCTGGACATCTATCTACTGAGTGAATGAAGGAGCGAATGGCACAACCTGCCTTCATGCACAACTGTCAGCACACACCAGGGTGTGAACAGGGAGGTATGATTCAGGATCTCCTGTCTGCTACTTACTTATGAGCCTCATTGGAAATCCTATGAGGCTCCTTGGAAATCCTTAACCAAACTGTCCACATCCCCACTTGAAAACTGGGCCCCTCTTCCCAACTACGATAGGGGAGGATGTGCTGCATTTACCCTTACAAAAAGTTTTTCCCGCATGGGGTAGGCATTCCTTGGAGCACTGTTGAATTCAAGGTGGTTTTTATTTTTATTTTGGAGACAAGAAAATCTGAGGTATAGATACAGGCAGTAGAGCCAGGTCTCACGCTGTCATCCTCTGATACTCAGGTCGCAGCCCCTGCTGTCTCTTGATGTGGTTTTCTCAAGCAACCTCCCCTTTTTCCTCTTCCTCTGTTTTCCTTGTGCAGCACAGAGCCATGGTGTGGCACAGTCCCAACACCTCTGTCTGTTCTTCCCCTTCTGTAGGCACAATCTTTTGTCATACCCCAAAAGCTGGAGTGGAAGACCAAATGGGCTGGACCCTTCTCTGCTTCTCCCCAGAAGATCCAGAGGCCCAGACTGTGGGAGGGCCCAGCATCTAGTCCCTGCCTCAGTGAAGCAGTGTCCCAAAATTAAGGCACTGTGTTTCTCCCTCTAAGGTTTCATTTGTGTTCAGGGCTTTGCTAAGTACGGATAGAGATGAGGAACTGAATTTTCCCTCAGCAGCACCTGCTCAGACCTGGTGATGGGTGCATGCCCTGGCAGCTGAGCAGTGGGCTTCCTCTTTTCTCTGCTATTCGAGGAGCAGTGCCCAGAATATGCTCTGTAACCATGAAGAATGACAGAGGCTGGAAGAGGTCAAAAGGACCCAGGGCCTGCTGACTGGGGAGACAGCCGAGGAGGTCTGCGGGAAACACTGCCTACGGGGGCTACATGCTGGGTCAAATCCTGGTTCAAATCCATCTCGGCCTCCATCAGCAAGCTGGACCTCAGTTTCTCTATCAAAACTTAAAGGTCTCACACACAGCACCTAAAGATCCCGTGTAGAGGGTCTTTGGTGGTTTTGAGAGATGCGCTGAGAGAAGGAATGAGTACTTGAAGATGAAATGATTGATGATTTTAGGTCACATTCATAATCCACAAGCCCATGTTCCTTCCTTTTCTGCTTAGTTTTTGTCATACCTTGATAGTATCTTTGAGGCTTTCCTTCCTTCACTGCCCACTTTGTGAACATTTAGCCTTCTTGTCACCTTCCTTTTCCCTCAAAAATAAGTCTAGGTGCTCTTAGGACAATGTTCTTAACCTTCACATACACACTTTACTACTGAAAGAAGAAAAGGAGGAGGTCTGTCCCCTCTCCAAATAGACCCAACCTGAATGGCCAGAGCAGCCTGGGAACCTGCATTTCTAACAAACTCCTTGGGGGAAGTCATTTATCACCCAAGTTTGAAAATTACTCCTTTTGGCAAGGCTTTCACACTGTTTTCGCCAAACCCTATGGAGAAATGCATTAATGTGCTTTACATTGCAAACTGATACATACACGTATATACAATCAATTAAGGAAAATTTCATGGAATATGGCTCACTCTTATTACTTTGTTTTCCACCGCACTTTAGTCCCTTCCACACTATTTTACTTTATTTCATTTTTAAAAATGCTAGTTACATTCAGCCATCAGTTTCACTAACCAGCTGGCAGTTTGAAAAACACTGTTGTAGGATGACCTTCTTGTGATTCTCTTGCTCTGGTTGTGAACTATATTCATGGCGCATGAACCAGTCTTCAACTTCAGCTTAAGAATCATCATGTGAAAAAAGAGCACCTATCCAGCCCCCTCCCGGGGAGACTGTAAACTGCTTCAGAACCAAAGTCTAACCACGATGCCAGTGTCATCTGGATGGAGTTTCTGACACTAAGTGAGGACGGCCTCTGACTGGTCCACATGCACATCTTGTGCTCAGAAGACAGAAGACAACTTACTGGTTAGTGAACAGCTGCCCAAAGTTCAGCAGGCAACACCAGTGTCCCGAACAGAGGCCAGCTTAGCCTACCCTGGCAGCAGTTTGTTTATGTCTCTTTCCTCTTAACTACTTATCTGTGGCCCTGTGTATATAAGCAGGCATCAAAGCACAGAGATTGCATGGAAAAGCCAGGACACAGTTGCTTTTTCATTTCTGGTTTTGATCATAAGTGACCAGCTTTTTGAACTTGGGCTTCACATACACAAATGAAGACAAACTCCCAATATCTGGTATCTATCAATTGCAACAGAGCCTAGAATTTTGTTTACTTAACAAACTTACACCACATGATAGCCAGTGTTCTAAGAACTTCACAAACATTAACTTATTGGGTCCTCCCAGAAATTCTAGGGGAGAAGTACTTTGATATGCCAGATACCAGCTGAAGTGTTCTACCTGCGTTATCGTTGATTTCTGAATCCATTCTGTAAGGAGCAGGGACTTTCCCTACCACCCAAAAATGGAGCACTGAGATTCAAAAAGATTATTCAACCTGCTTGAAGTTTCACAGCAAGTAGCAGGGTTGCACTTTGAACCCTAAGAAGATGGGATGAGTGATGCCAAGAGAATCCTTGAAATGGCATTTAATCCTAGAGTTATCTTTTAATACTTACATATTACAAACAGCTATGGGGGAAAATGAGCCAGGCCCCAGGGGGGAATCAGTGTCATTTTACACACAGAAACAGAGGCACAAACCAAAATGATTCTGTAAGATCCAGTGTGGGCAGAATGCCAGTAAACACAAGAAACCCCCAGCGGCTGGCTGAACATTCCCTTAGCTTCCATGTGCCCTCATTCTGTTAAAATATAGTGACAAGGAAATTCATCACTGCTTGCAAGCATTTTTTTTCAATGAGAGAGAGAATGCTCTATTCACTGATGGAGACTTTTATTCAAACTCCAGGCTCTATTTTAATTTTCTAGTAGCACGTATTGCAGTCAGCCACACTTTCAAACAATGCCTCAAATTCTTCTTTGCTTTTGCAGCAGTGACAATGTTATTACAGCTGACTAATGACTTTTCTCAGTTATGGTGGCCAGCTGATATTTCCTGAATTAAATATGTCTCTCGAATTTGCCCCAGGTCTTGCTACTGATTTGGAAGAAAAATCCCTGGAGTCATTTTAAATAATAAATACACATGTATATGCTTATTAATGACAATAAATAATGACATAATTTGTGAATTTAGAATTGTTCTGTTTAGTTTTTACATCCAAATAGGTACTTATGATCCTGAATTTATATTGGTTGGTATAGTTCTTGTGACTACAGTAGATTTTAACAGAAAGAAAGGAGTTTTATTAAGTTTGTATGCAGTGATTGTTTTTCCATAGGTGGCAAGTTGGAGCACATTGAGATATCTGAATTTCCTTCAGCAGGATGTGAACATAAAAATAATTAGTTGGAAAGTTATCAGTTATTGACTAGTGCATAACAAATTACACAAAATACAATGGTGTCTCAGTTCATGAACTTAATTTTTTCCAGATTTTGGTTGCAAACCAAATTGGGCGAGAATCAAATCAAATTCAGTGGTTAGGATCAATGTCAACCTCATGGGTAAATTTGCTTTGGTTCTCATCCAATTTGGTTTGTGACCAGATTGTGAAAGAATTAAGTTTGTGAACTGAGGTACCACTGTATAGTTCTTAAGACTATAGTTCATTGTCTGTTATGGCTGTGTGTGTTACGTGATTGGGTATTTGTCCAGTCTTAACCTGGCTGGTACATTTGGCCTTAGGTGTCTGGCCCTACAGCTGGGTGGGGAGGGTCTAAGATGACCAGCCTCACCTGTCTGGGGCCAAAGGACTGGTTGTTAGCTGAGCCTCTCTCGCCATGTGTCCTCCTTGTTCAGTATGCAACTTGGGCCTTTTTGGATGGGAGCAGCAGTGTCCCAAGGTGTCAAGGCAGACAACTCAAGGCCTCAGGCAGCTTAAATTCTAGAATTATTTAATGTCACTTTAGCCATACTCTATTGACCAAAGCAAGACCCAACATAAGTTTGGGTAGAAAGAAGGATGAAACAGATTCCATCTTTGAATAAAAGGGACTGGAAAATTATTTTTCTTATTTCCACTTGCAAATTATGGTCACCCTTTGAATACCCACTACTTAAAGGAGAAGTTTATTTTGTCTTAAGGATTCTAGAAGATTCAGTCCACAGTCCAAGCAGGAAGGATCTGATGGAGCAAAGCCCAAGAAAGAAGAAGCTGGCTGAAAGAAGACAAACCATGCCTTCCCATGAGCCAGGGTCCACCATGGGGAACAGGAAGAGACTCAGCAAGAAGCCAAACCATACTTCCCTGTGAGCGAGAGTCTGCCATGGGGAACAGGAGGAGACTCAACAAGAAGCCAAACCATGCCTTCCCGTGAGGCAGCTGGTGTGCAGGATGGGAAACCAGAAGAGCATCCCTCTACTCCATCCAGAAAGTTATTGGCTGATTCAGAGGAATCCAGGGTGAGATGATAGCAACTGAGGTAAAAGGAATAGCATGATGCTTGTATTGTTTGACTGACTCTACAGGCCTGGAGCTAGTTGTCTGTACATCTATTTGGAGGATGGTAGTGTGCATTGTGGCAACTGTGGAGGATTTCCTCCTGTCTTTTTTGTGAAATCTAATGTTGTGCTCCATTTTACTGTTTTATTTTATTTCTGTACCTAGAAACCTAAACGACTATTTTGAAGACAACAATATGCAGTATAAGAACTGTGGTTAAATTCTTATCATCTTGTTTTGAAAACCTACATAGCTATTTTGTTGTTGTTGTTTTGCCTTTGTTGTTGCTGTTTTTTAGGTTTGTTTGCTTCTTTATTTTTCTGTGTTTTCTTTTTTCTCTTTAAAATAAAAATTTAAAAACATTTAGAAAATGGGGAGAGGCTAGAAAGGGAGATACACACTACCACTTCTTTTATCCAGTCACCTTCCTCTTCTTATGAAACCTCATCTCCTGAGAGCACATTTAGGTACAAATTTATCAGTGGGTTAATCCACTGATAAGTAAAGTACCCACATGATCCAATTTATTTCCAAAACCTCCACGTCTGATCACGTGAGATAGTTAGGGGACATTCTAGATCGAAGCTATCACAGAGGCATATGGTAGCTACCAGATATGCAGCATTCTGAATCTAACCAGGTACACCTCAGCGACTTCCCTGCTCTAGAAGTTCATAATGCTTCTTGACTGGGTCTACTTCTCCTTTAGAGTGATCCTCTTAATTACTTTATCTTTGTTGAGACAAAATACCTGACACCCACAAGTTAAAGGACATAAGGTTTATTTAGCTAATAGTTTGTAGAGCTTTCAGTCCACAGTCAGCTAACTCTGAGGCAGGGTGGCATGGCAGAGGGCATTACAGAGGAGAAAGAGGCCAGGGCATTGCAGGTAGAAGGCATCCATCCAGCAGCAAGCCTCCCTTTCTCTTTTATCCTATCCAGGCTACAAACCTTGTGGGTGGTGCCGGTGAGGCTTCCACTATCCACACCCAGATCTAAGATAAACAAATTTAGTTATCACATATCCTCAATCCCAGAACCCTAATTGAGCATCACACATGTATGATGCAGCCTCTTCCCCAAAGCCCACATCTATGAGAACAGGAGGCTTTGGGAGGGGCGGATACCTAGACACAAACATTATCAGGGCGCCATCAGTCAAGGTCCCCTAGTCACTCCACTCCTTAGGAACTTGACCTTGCCCTCTGTATTGAGGTTCTTTTCATTTTAAACTATCTCTTTTGGTCCAATTTGGGGTATTTTGAACAATCCAGTGTGCTTTTAACTTTGTAGGTTTCCTTCAACTCTGATTGAGTCTATGTCCTCCAAATCATATTCATGATTTTTTTTTTTTAGGTAGACTTCTCTATGTCAGGTTGAGTGGGACCCTGCTGTGGATACACACTTAAGATTCTTAGAGGTCTTTGGGCATTTTAGAGAATCTATTAGGCACTAGTTTAGCAGCTTTCTGAGGTCTTAATGAAGCCTCTTACAGCCACACCCTTGATGGATTTTAAACCTTGGCCTTGTTTTAGCCAGGCTTTGTTTCACTTGGAGAATTTTCTATGGGCTGGGGCAGACAGTATGTGTGCTAGCAATGAGAAAGTTTTATTTTCTAGCCAAGCATGTCTTGGGCCTTTTATGTTTCCTCTAAATTCTGCCTATAAGCTATATATTGCTCTTCCTTTAGCTATCTGTTTTCTCCATATATGTTATACATTTATATGCAGCTAGGCAAAGCCAGTTGGCAAGTTCAATATTCTGTCTAGAGATTTCTTTAGCCAGATCTACAAATTTAGGAGCTAACTTTCCATGCACTGTGTTACCATGGATGATGGTCTGGACCATCATTTCACACATCCATTAATCTGGGCTTCATCCAATGGCAGTTTTGTCACCTTCTTTGTAAGCCTTCTCCAATGGTTCCCTTGCCACCTTCTGCTCTCTTCTTAATCCAAAGCCTACATCATCAATTTTAGGTTTTTATTTCTGTCACACCTCACATCTTAATTCCAAATGTGATGTTTCATTTTATATGTCCACTTGACTGGGGTACATTTGGGCACACATTATTCTGAGTGTGGCTGTGAGAGAATTTCTCAATGAGATTAATGTTTGACTCAGTAGACTAAGGGAGGCAGCATAGTATCCTATCTAATGTAAGTGCCTCATCGAATTAGTCTCAAGGACTGAATAAAAAAAAAATGCCTATGTTTCCTCGAGCAAGGGAGAACTCATCTTGCCTGACTGCATAAAGCTAGGATGTTGGTCTTTTCCCATCTTCAGATGTAAAATGAAACAACAACTCTTTTGATCTCAAGCTTGCCAGCTTCTGTACTGAAACTCACACTATTAACTCTTGTGATTCTTTAAACATAGACTGTGAAAACACTATCAGCTTTCCTGCGTTTCCACAGTTGCTAGTTGTAGATCTTGGATCTCTCTCTCTCTCTGCTTTCTTCTCTCTCTCTCTTTGTTCTTCTGAAGAGCCCTATTAATAAACAAACTTCTATACATTATTTATTGCTCATATCAAAATATACCTAACATTTCATAACTTAAAACATTGCCAGGCAACCTTTTGTAAAAAGCGAGATTGTAGGCTTGTTTTAGGGACTGTGGCCATGCAGCCTCTGTGATACATACTCAGCTCTTTTGTGGCACAACAGCAGCCAAGAATGTTAATGAGTATATGTGGTAGTGGTGTCCCAATAATGCTTTATTTACAAAACATTTTCCAAGTCAGATTTGGCCTATGGACACCTGGGTCAAAAAACACATCATTGCCTCTCGTGTCTCCATGAGTTGACTGGGAAATCTTGCTGGTCTGGTTGACTTCACAATTGCAGGTTGCTTCTGGGTACCAATAACTCAGCTGGAATTAGAGGGTCTCTCGTATGCTTGTGTGCTTGGGGTGTTATTGCTCATAGTCTGTGCTCTTGCCCTTCATGTAGCCTGTCATTATTCAGGAGGCCAGCTCAGGCTTTCTTACATGATGACCGGAATGATACACAGCCACTGGGTTCGAGGAATAACCACTTCAGCCACATCCTACTGGTCAAAGTAAGTTCAGAGCCAGCCAGTATCAAAGGGCAAGTGGTAGACTCCACTTCTGGAGACTGAAGGGAGATGCTCAGTACTGTCATCTCTGAAGACATGAACACGCTGAGGGAATTTTCAGTTTGCCAATCTCCTTCACAAATGAATCAGTACACTCTGGCTTTCAAACCACTGCAGTCATCCAGTGAGGTGTTTGAGCAGTCTTGGCCCCTTGCTACTAGAATAAGTCAGTGGCAAGCAATTCATCAGGTGAGTCTAAAACTAAACACCTGTATTTATCTTGTTTAAGCCTTTGGATGCCTTTCTTAGAACCTTAGTCTAAACATGAAGGCAGCTTGAGGTAATAAAACCATTCGCTGGATGCTGGAAAATGAAGAGAGGACATGGGAAATTCATATGTCTGCAATAAATGAGAACCCAGCCCATTGCCTCTGCCTCTTCCTACCCTACTCCCCTGGATGCCGTAAGAAGGACTTGCAACATGACACCGAACACAAGGGAGAATCCACGTTTTCAAATGAATCGTGAGCATGTCCTCGAGGTGCTTCAAGTTCACCTTTCCTGTGGAAAATTCCCTCAGCGTGTTCATGTCTTCAGAGATGAAATCAGAGCAATCTTGTTTTTTTTCAACAAACATTA
The DNA here is from genome assembly GCA_004027455.1 of Hydrochoerus hydrochaeris. NCBI lineage: Eukaryota > Metazoa > Chordata > Mammalia > Rodentia > Hydrochaeridae > Hydrochoerus > Hydrochoerus hydrochaeris. Next base: position 17,935 of record PVLA01015590.1, read on the forward strand.
ATGATCCTTGTTGATCCTGATCATCAGAAACTTACTGTGGGTTGTGGATCTTGCTATTTTTAAATAAAATTTTGTGGGATTGGTCAGTCTGCTAACGGATGTTTAGATGTCATAGCAGCTTTGATACATGAGTCAAAAGACAATCTATTTCCTAATATTGTATGAAATGCATTTTTATCTTTAAAATAAAACACATCAAAAATAAATGAACTAACCCTAACATCCAAGAAAATAGTAAATTTGTTTCTCCTCTCTCTGTTTAAACTACCTTTCTGAAGTAGCCATTTTGGAAAGTCATCATTAAAATGCAGAAGGACCAAGTCTTCCCAAGGGACCCGCCATTCTCCAGAGAGAACAAAACCAGCTGATTATTTGCCTTTTAAATGTGCTGATGTTTTATGATTCTTTACTTAAAACTATTTGTCTTTGCCAATCCAGATACAAAATTCACTTTCTAAGGTAACTTATACTACAGAGGTTGCAATGGTACTATCTGGCATGTGGACTTAAGAACTCTTGTTCTCTGAGTAGGTTTTAAATCTAAATTACTAAGCAGAGTTTAAGCCCCATGTCATTTTAAATTCCAAGCTTTAGATCCATGAAACATGGATTTTATGATGGAAATGACAACTGACCCTCACTCATAACAGAGCCAACAAATGAAATTTGTGGCTGTCTCAGTAATTCTCAGCAAGTCCTGCACACGGATAAGATATAACTGAGTCAGAAATTGAGTATGAGATCAAGGGTCAGAAAATGGCTCCTGAGGACTTACCAACTGTCCCTTTAATGTCCAGCTTTTGTTCTTTTCTGCCTCTGCACCAGGAAGGTCTTCCTGACTGCTTGCCTTTCTATAAATTCCTTTTCAACAGATGTTTCTCTGTATATACATAATAGTAAATCAAAATTACAGTTATTGTTTACTGAGTATTTCTCATATGTCGTACACTGGTTACACGCTTAACATTGCAACATAGTTTCAAGACAGTTTTCCCAATTTTGTTGACAAAAAAAAAAAAAAATGGAGCTTGGGAAGTTCAATAATCTTCCTAAGGGTGCGCAAGTACCAGTGGGTAAAGCTGAGATGCAAACCTAGATCTGGCTAAAAGCCTGAGTGTTCCTCCATTGCGACAGTCTAACACTTGCTGAATCATCTCCTAGTGTTGCTTTCTCTCTCTAATTACAGGATACGCTTCTTAAGGAGAGATGTTATACACATTCACCATCTTTCTCAGGGTAATTGGCACAGATATTCAATAAATAAATAGATTAAAAAAATTTTTATCTGCTAGCTAAAAAAAATGATATATTTATCAATCACTGGGCTAGAACATCTGTCTGAAAAGCTACCTCTTTCATGGAATTTTCAGTGCCAGGATACAAAATAACTTTCTTTACCATTCAGTTTAAATGTAACCAATTAAAAATTTGCAAATCAGTAGGCCACGTTTGGGAAAAAAACCTCCAAGAAGGCTAAAACAACACAAGGGGTAGGTAAGGGGCAGGTCTCCCAGAAAAAGCAAAGGAATGTGCAGAGACACATCAATCACCCTGTGCTTCGGATTATCAGTGTCTCCCTAGATGCGCCACAGTGCTCTGGATCTGAGAGGAATGTTAGCATTAAAGCCTGATAAAGTCATATTCATCTAACAAATTCCGCTGTCACCTCATTAGATATGAAAAGTAGAATGCTCTAGGACACTTGCAGATATTTTTGGTAAAAACAACATTTTTGTCTCTCTAAAAGAACTGAAAACCATTGCTTAATTGCATGGTGAGCTGTCGTGACAGGCCACACAACCAGTGGGGTCAGAGCCAGAGGTCTGGGAGTATAAACTGTCCTTCAGCCTACGAGTATTTCCTCCCCAAAGAGAAATTGTTGTTAAAGCACTAATTGAGAGGTCAGTGGTCTTAGGACAGGCAGGAGATAAGCCATTAGCTATGTGAAGTCATGTTGGCTTTGATCTGCCAGGCCTTTTGGCATAGAAAAAAAGGCAGCCATGAGCCAGAGGTTCACTAATCTGCTTAAAGATAAGCTGTAACCGTTGGGCTGCAATGGAGCTCCAGGGCAGGGAAAGGGTTTCTCTCTGTGCACTGGGACCAGACTCCTGAATGAAGCAGTTAGGGTCTGACATCCCAGCCCACACTCTGAATGACAAGGCAACCTGTGCTAGTGGTGCCCAGAAGAGAAACCTGTTATATTCACGGGACTTGCCACCATTCCCTTTTCAGGAGCTGCTTTGGAAGTTATCCAGTAGATGGATTCCCCAAAGAAAGCTGGAGCAACAGAAGACTGGCTGAATGCCACCAGAATAGAAGGCAGGCAGGAAAAGGAAAGGAGAGATGGAAAAAAAGTTAGTCTTATTCTTTGGGCAATGACAATTCTATGAAAATACAAAGAATATGCTACTTAAAAGAATAAATAGATGAAAACAAAATGTATATATATACATACCTTTACTTTTTCTCCATGACAAAAGATTGAGATAATAGAAATTAGGAGAGATATATCCAAGAAAGAGGATCTACCTACAGGAGAGGCCGAACTTTAGGAGTTAATAAAGGCAGCCTTGGAACCCACCAGCATGACTGATTCCAACACTGGATCACTACAGACAGAAACCCTGGGAGCAACTAGCAAATGGGGTCATGAGCTCTCTCAAAGGAAAGAATATCAATGTCTCAATCAGAAGCCTCTGTGTAATTCCTCTGACCTTGCTATGTTTTCTACACTTAATCTTAGCCAAAAGGCCAAGAAACTGTTTCCTAAGATGTGATTTTTATAACACTGTGGGCAAATGAGATAGATATGTGAATGCATTGCAAATGGATGTCAAGATGTATAACTTGTGTTTGAAAAGAGGGTTGACCAAAGCTAGCAACACGTAGGATATGAGGTTTCTAGTCGTTAAGATCAAAAACAGTTTCTTCCATCCAGTGAGGTCCCATAGGTGCTTATCCAACCTTTGGAGCACCCATCGCAGCAACCAGGCACTGGTGAGCATCAGAGCAGCCTTGTACCTAGAAATGATGATACAGTTAAGGTCGCCACTCTTGAGATACACAGGATGAAGCTACACTTGCATAGCAATACTTTGCTTTGACGTTAAAATTCCACTGAACTGTCACAAAATAGGTTGAGGTTGTCATCATCTCTCTTTTAGGTTTTCAGAACTGGGTTTCAAGATGGTTACATGATTTGGCTAATAAAGATTTCATAGCTAGTGAGAGGCAGAGACAAGTTTGGCACTGTATTGTAAGTATAAATCAGAAAACATACTAAGGAGGCAGCACTTAGCAAAAGGTCACAGTTACCTTGCAGTTTAAAATTTCATAGGCTACAACCTCATGGGCATTTAGAATGAAAAATAACCTAAAATAAATGAGGTCAACTATCATCTAGTTCAGGAATCTCTCATAGATGAACATCTAGGTCTGGACCACCACTTACCCAGTATCTACACTATACAGTGTACATCTATTAATAGATAAGCAGAGCATTTCCAGCTGGTGGAGTCTTCAAATTCTAGCCTATAACATTTCTGGTTGCTATGACACAGGAAAAGAGAATGTGGTAAAGCATGCCTTGTAGTTCTTTGCCCCATACTCATGTTTCATTGGTCAAATCAAGAACAAGGTCAATATTCTGGTTGGGATCTAATATATTCCCCTAAAAGGCTCACTGTGTTGAAGACCTGGCTGCTAATGAGGTTTGACGAAGTGATTGGGTCATGGAGCTATATCTTTATCCACAGTTTAATCCAGTAATGAGGTCATAACTCGATGGCATTATTGGGAAGTGATGGAAACAGGAGACTGGGCCATGGAAGCCTGATTTGGAGGACTTTATCTAGTTCCTGGCCTCTTCCTGTCTGGTTTTTTCTGTTTCTTTCTGCTTCCTAGCTGTCATGAGGTAAGTAGTTTTTCATACCACACCTTTCTGCTGTAGTATTTCTGCCTTGGAGTCAGCTGACCACGGCCCGAGACCTCTGAAACCATGAGCCAAAATAAATCTTTCACCCCGTAAGATTTTTTCAATGGTATTTGATCATACAGACCAAAACTATTACAGTCATGCTTAGCTTCAAAGGTATACAAGTGTTGTGTTCTCCTGTAGGAAAAAGCGAGAAGGACTTAGAAAATTTCCTAGTTGTTTTTCACTGTTCCTCTAGTGAATCCAGGGAGAAGAGGTTTGAAAACTAAATGGTAAGTAGGTTCCACTGAAATAAACAGTCATAGATGGGAATTTGTTGGTACTTTCCTTGAATCAACTAGCCAAGAATATTGTCTGGCCTTCCACTGAGGAAAGGTGTTATCTCAATGTAGCTGGAAAATATAAGTCACAATGGCATAGAGGTTACTTCTGGAGGGGGGATCATTGAAGATTCCAAAGATGAACAGCAAATGGAAGGAGGAAGTATAGATGGGAGCATTGCTCCTTTTGGGAAATCTGGAATCAAAAAGCCGTGAGAAATATGTCTACTCTTCTCCTTTCCCTGCTTACCTGCTACACACAGAAAGGGGAGAGGGGAGAAAGAAGACAAAATAGAAACGGAAAGAAAGAAATCTGGGAACCTCCCCTGTGGGCCCGCCCTGCCACCAGGAACATAGCAGAAGCCTGCATCAGGCATAAACTTCTGGGAACTTCCCCCATGGGCGCGCCCTACCACCTGGAACATCTCGGAAGCCTGGCCCAGACTGAAAAGTGCCCTGGACTGCTTCTGCTGAGCCCGCCCTCCCACCTGGAATATCAGAAGACCTCAGCAGGCTCCAGTTAGTGTGAAAAAATTTGGAACTTTGATCCCAGGTGGTGAATCTTGGACTACAGTGGATTAACTGTATCAGTGTGGTGAGTATGCCCCTAAAATAGAGGTGTACAGTGGATAAATAGGGCCAGTAGTAAAAACCCCTCCAACTAATTGTAAGACTTTGATGAGTCTGAAGAGTGTGTGTGATTCCCTCCTACACATAGAAAACATCAGGCAGAGTGAAAATGACAAAACGATAAAGCAAAATGCAGTCTCAAACATATAGTTTACCAGAAGCAAGTATAGGAGACATTGAAGTAGAGGACCCCAAAAGTAACACACTGGGAATCTCTGAAAAGATAGTGAGTGTAATAAAAAAAAACCAACTCCATCAGGCTATAGAGGAAATAAAATTAGAAGTACTTTCCCATGTAAAGATAGAAATAACAACTTTAGTAAAGGAGTTGTTGAATGCAACTAAAGAAGAAATAGAGAAAAAAGTACATGAGTATGGGAAACTGATTGAAACTTTGAATGAACAATATAGAAAACAAGCAGAATTCATGAAACAAACTGAAAGAGACATCCAAGAAACAAAAACTTCTATTGAAAGTGTGCAAAACTGCCTAAAAGAAGCTGAAGATAGGATTTCAGACCTTGAGCACAGGATCACAATTAGTGATCAGGAAAGGATAGAACTTTTAAAAATAACAAAGCAGCATGAAATGACAATCCAGAAGCTTCATGATGACGCCAAGAGCAACAATATAAGAATAATGGGCATTAGCGAAGATACAGGAGTCCAGGCAAATGACATATGTAAAGTATTTACAGAAATAATAGCTGAAAACTTCCCAAACATGGGGCAAGAATCTGATATGCAAATAAGTGAGGCATATAGAACACCAAACAGTCACAATCAATGTAAATCCACACCCAGACATAACAATTAAGATCTCAGGCATACAGCATAAAAACAGAATACTAAAAGCTGTCAGAGAAAAGACACAACTCGCCTATCAATGAAAGCCCATTAGAATCACAGCAGACTTTTCAGCACAAACCCTCAAAAAGAGCTTGGAGTGAGGTATTTCAAGTCCTGAGAGAAAACAAACTTCAACCCAAACTGATGTACCCAGCAAAACATTCATTCAAATTTAATGGAGAAACAAGATTCTTCCATGACAAAGAATAACTGAAGAAATTCATGTCCACCAAACCAACCCTAGAAAGAGTACTGAAAGACATACTAGACAGAGATAAAATTGACCGCAATCCCCAAAACAACAACATAAAGAAACCACCAGGTAGGATAGGCAATTAAATAAAGGGAAAAGCAGAAAGAACCAATGGGAACATAACATGGCAAAGCCAAGCCAGCACATATCAGTAATATCCATAAATATCACTATAAAAAGAAATGAGTTGACAGAATGGATCAAGAAACAGGATCCCACAATATGCTGTATACAAGAAACACATCTGACCCAAAAGGAAACTCATAGAGTAAAAGTCAAAGGAAGAAAACAGTATTCCATGTAACAGGAACCCAGAAAAAAGCAGGGGTAGCTATTCTATTTGCAGAAAACATGAACTTCAAACCTAAAATGATTAAGAGATAGAAAAGGTCACTACATACTTGTTAGTGGTAAAACTCAAGAGGAAGAACTAACAACTATAAATATATATGCACCAAATACAGGAGCACCCAACTATATAAGACAGATACTAATGGACATGAAAAACCAAATACACAAGAACACAATTATAACAGGAGATCTTAACAGCCCATTGTCACAAAGAGATAGATCAACTAGACAAAAAGTCAGCAAAGAAATAACAGAACTGAATCATACCTGTGAGCAATTGGACTTA
>PVLA01015591.1:0-24540 GCA_004027455.1 Hydrochoerus hydrochaeris
TTAGGAGTGTTTTCTCTAGATCTGTGAGGTATGTCAATGGTATTTTGATTGGGATTGCATTAAATCTGTATAACAGTTTTGGGAGTATGGCCATTTTCACAATGTTGGTTCTTCCTAACCAAGAGCAAGGAATGTCCTTCCATTTTCTAATATCCTCTTCAATCTCCTTTTTCAGCATAGTATAATTTTCAGCATATAGATATTTTACATTTTTAGTTAGGTTGATTCCTAAGTATTTCATTTTTTTACATGTTATTGTAAAGGGCAATATTTCCATAATTTCTCTCTCATTGGTTTTTTTTTGTGTACAGGAATGCTATTGAGTTTTGAGCATTGAGCTTGTATCCAGCTACACTACTGAACTTGTTTATTACCTCTAGTAGTCTTTTAATGGAGTTTTTTGGGTCTTCTATATAGAGTATCATGTCATCTGGAAATAGTGATAGTTTAATTTCTTCCTTTCCTATCTTTAGTCCTTTTATTTCTCTCTCTTGTCTGATTGCCCTGGCTCGTGTTTCCAGAACTATATTGAAAAGGAGTGGTGAGAGTGGACATCCTTGTCTTGTTCCTGATTTTAAAGTGAAAGCTTTCAGTTTTTGTCCATTTATTATAATGTTGGCTGTTGGTTTGTCATAGATGGCCTTTATAAGTTTGAGGTAGACACCGTGTATTCCGAGTTTCTGAAGGGTTTTTATCATGAACATGTGTTGTACTTTGTCAAAAGCTTTTTCTGCATCTATTGAGATGACCATGTGGTTTTTGTTTTTGACTCTGTTAATGTGGTGTATTACATTTATTGATTTGCATATGTTAAACCATCCCTGCGTTCCTGGAATGAACCCCCCCTTGGTCATGATGTATAATCATCTTGATGATTTGCTACATTCTATTTGCCAGTGTTTTGTTTAGAATCTTTGCATCAATTTTCTTTATTGAGATTGGCGTATAGTTCTCTTTTTTGGTTGCATCTTTCTCTGGTTTTGGTATCAGAGTAATACTTGCTTCCAGGAATGATTTAGGGAGGATTGCCTTTTTCTCAATTTCATTGAAGAGTTTAAGGACTACTGGCATCATATCTTCTCTAAATTTCTTGTAGAATTCAGCTGTGAATCCATCAGGACCTGGACTTTTCTTTGTTGGTAAGTTTTTAATTACATTTTCAGTTTCAATAGCTGATATTGGGTTGTTCAAAATTGCTATACCTTCTTGGTTGAGCTTTGGTAGTTCATATGTTTCTAGAAATCTGTCCATTTCCTCTGTGTTTTCCACTCTATGTGAGTAGAGATTTTCAAAGTAGGTATTCATGATCTTTTGAATTTCCATGGTATCTGTAGTAATTTCTCCCTTTTCAGTTCTTATTGCATGAATTTGTGTTTTCTCTTTCTTTCTCTTGATAAGGTTGGTGAGTGGTTTGTCAATTTTGTTTATTCTCTCAAAAAACCAGCTTTTTGTTTCATTATTTGTATTGTTTTTTTAGTTTCAATTGCATTGATTTCTGCTCTAATCTTTACAATTTTTTCTCTTCTATGAACTTTGGGTTTAGCTTGCTCTTCTTTTCAGAAATTATTTTTAAAAACAAGATTTTTTTTTCTGTACTGAAATTCCCTTTATTCCTAGTATTTATTATTTATGCCTTTTTTTATTTGGTCTCATCAGATGCTTATCGATCTTTATTTTTGTTTTTAGTAAGCTTCAAATTTTTATTTGTTTGTGTTTACAATGCATAATAATCACTTACATTATAGAAAATTGGTACATAAACACAATACATTTTAATTCATTTTTTCTTTTACCTTTAAACTTTTTTGCCAGCATAAGGCTCATTTATTTATTTTATAAATTATTATCAAGTTAATTATCACAAATACAAATTAACAGCCCGACTAATGGACCAAAAACATGTAAAACACATAAGGCAATTATACAAATCAAGATACACTTTTATATATATTTTCCATAATTGATTATGGTGACTTTTTTCTCTTTTTTCCCATTGTCTATCTTTTATTTTGCTCTTTATAATAAAGATATTTCTCTTGTTCTATGAGGTGTGCCAATGATATTTTGATTGGGATTGCATTAAATCTGAATAACAATTTTGGGAGTATAACCATTTTTATTTTGTTGGTTTTTCCTAATCAAGAGCAAGGGTTATCCTATTTTCTGATGTCCTCTTCAATCTCCTGTTTTAGAGTACTGTAGTTTCCAATGTAGACATCTTTTACTTTCTTTGTCATTTTGATTCCTAAGTATTTCATTGTTTACAGTGATGTTATGAAAGGCATGGTTTCCCCAATTTTTCTCTCAGTGACATTGTTGTTTGTGTAAAGAACTGATATTCTTTTTTTTTTTTAAACCAGGGATTGAACTCATGACCTAGCAGTTGCCAGATAGGCACTTATGCCACTGAGCTAAATCCCCAGACCCCAATATTCATTTTTGAATTTTGATTTTGTATACCTCTATGTGACTGAATCCTGGTATTAAATCTAGAAGTCTTTATGTGGAGTTTTTTTTTTTTGGTTCTTCTGTGTAGAGTACCATATCTTCTACTAGTATTAATAATTTAACTTTTTAAAATTCTTTTTTTTTCTTTCTCTGTCTAACTGCTCTGCTAATGATTCTAATTCTAGAGCTATACTGAACAAGAGTGGTGACAGTAGACATCTTCATTTTATTCCTGCTTTTTGATCATTTAGTATGATGATTGCTGTTAGTTTGTCACAAATGGCTTTTATCAGATTGAGATAAAGGCCATCTATTCCAGTACTCTGTACGGTTTTTTAAAATCACAAATCAGTATTGAATTGTTTGAAGTACTTTTCCTCTGCATCTGTTGAGATGATCATATGGTTTTTCCCTTGGGTCTGTTAATATGATGTGTTACATTGGAGTAACACTCGGCCATAAAGAAGGATAAAATTGAGAGATAGCTAAATGGATGGATCTTGAGACCATATTCTTAAGTGAAATAAAATGGATGCACATGTGTAAATATTGGATCTTTCTGTTTTGAGAAAATGAAAGTGCAAATAAGAAGCAAAATGTATAACACAGACTGTTAAATAGGAAGAAATTATTCAAAAGAAAAGAGTAATGGGGGGAGAAAGGAGGGGAAAAGAAAAAGTGAGAAAATAGGATAAATGGAAATAAAGCTTTATAAATAAGGAAAGAAAAAGGGGTTGAAAGGAGAGGACGGTAATGGGAAAAAAAGAACTAAGATATCTACAGGTACAAGCTCACTATGATTAATACGATCATTATGTATATTTAAATTGTAGCAATAAACAATATAAAAAATAAAATATATCCTCATAAAAAATAATATATGTGCCCATAAAAATATGTTTGTTTTATGATCATACCCTTAAGCTCAAATGTTCCAATTTTACAAATTTTTCCTAAAGAAAAAATCAGGGATATTCACACATACAAAAAATATTCAAAGATTGTTCATTTTGGAGCTGTTTATAATAGCAAAAAGCTAAAGTATCTTATTCTTGAATAATTACAGTATTTCTTTGTTTTTTAAGTTCTATTTTAAGCATTTTAGCCATTTTAAGTGTGCAGTTGAACAGTATGTGTATTAGGGTATTAGTAAGCTATAGCCCATTTTATGATAAAACATTATAACATGGGTAACTGCTTGTAGAAATATATTGAATGACATGAAATATGTTTATGACATTATCAGATTTAAAAATAACTCTATAAAATGATATACATAATGTGGTTTCAATTTTATTTAAAAGCCATGAGCATAAGAAAAACACACTTGAATGATATACTTAATATTTAAGTATATTTTTAATTTTTAATATTTAAATGTTAGTATGTATTTGTGAGTACTGGTATTACACGTGATTATTTTCCAAAGCTTTCACAAGAACCAAGCATTATCTTTTGTCAGAAGCAAAAAATGTTACAAAAGAGGGAGAGAGAGATAGATAGAGAGAGAGACAAACAAAGAGAGAGAGAGAGAGAAATTTGCATTTCTAGAGTAATATATTTTTATTTATCTGCTGTGTGTTGCAAATTTTACTGTAACTACCATGTGGGCAGATATTTTTTTAAAGAATTTTCCTAGTACTTTCTGCCCTATAATGTTCTGCATTCATTAAATGTTGACTGACTGCTCTTGAGCATATGCATGCACGTAGTACTATGATCCTACGTGGGCATGCATATTTAAATATGCCAAATTCTTTCTTATTAGCAATTTGGGGGAGAAAGTGAAAGGCAAGTTTCTTAAAAGTGCCATGGGCCTTTTGCTATATGTTGAGAAAGAAATAGTACTCTGTATTTACTGAGGTTAAGGGTACAGAATGAACAGTAAAGATTTTGGGTCACAACAGTCAGGTTTGTCCATTTAAACCCAAGAAATCATTTTCTTATATGAAATTATCTCTTGGTGAGATCAAGTTGAATTCTTCTGTGATTCTACTAATTAACCTATCTTGGCGCTTTGCTGGAAATATTTAAATAAAAAGCTACATACCATTGTCAATAGTGAATGAGCTACCTGTACCCACTCAGGGCTCCTTCCTCCACTCAGAGATCCTTTATGCAGGTAATGTTGAATCAGCTGAAGTACAAGGACTTTGTTCTGTTAAGAGACTGTTAAGCAAGATTGGTTCGCAAGTCTCTAGTCACATCTCATTTACTATCTCTAGTATTCCATACTCTGCATCAGAACTAAGATAAGAATATAAAGTTTGTATAATATTTCAGAATAGCAGCAGGTGCCCAAGAGGGAATGAGTGTTAAAATTCCCAAACCACTAAATTGTTAAAAAGCCCTCAAGCAGTTTTTGTGTTGCCTCTTAAGAATAAAATATAATAAGTCCCTGACTTATGAACCAGTTCCATTCTGGAGAACATTCATAAATCGGATCCATTTGTAAGTCCAAGAAAGTGAGTCTTACACACCTTTGACACAAATATACAGTGTAAAGCATAAAAAACCTAACACAAAAATACTGTAAATTATTTTTACTGTTACAATTACCTCAAAGTATACACATGAGCTAAATCAGGAATGTTTCTAATGGAAGATTGTTTCACCTGTGAAAATTCACAACTCAAACATGTATAAATCAGGGACTTAATAAGATTCAATCTGAAATGACTGAAGGAAACTTATACATTTCATATTTTATTGTAATTATATGTTTTTCCTTAATCTTGTGCAGAAATTTAACTTGGTGAACTCATTAAGAAAAGTATTTTTTTTGGTAAATAATAAATTGTGTTTCTTTATAAACTTAATAAAACTTTTGAAACATCACTGATTTGCTTTGGTAATATAGTTTTTTTTCTATTAACATAAAAATTACTCATTTTAAGCACTCAGTAAGAAATCACAATAACAAATATGGAGGATTTCCTTTTGTCTTGTTTTTGAAATCCAATATTATCACAGTTTTGTTGCAATTTATTGTTTATTATTCAATGTTATGTTTTGATTGGTTTTATTTCATTTTTTTAAATTAGATTTTTCTATGTCTGATAGAATGGACAGCTATTATGAAGATAATGAGATATACTATGATAGCCATTGTTGATTTCCTATTATCCTACTTTGAAGTTATATAACACTTTGACTGCTTTGTTTTGATTGGTTTTACTGTTTTAGTTTATTGGATTTTATTATCTTTAAAATAAAAATAAAATTTTAAAAATTAAAAACAACCCTCAAGCAAGCTCTTTAGAATCAAACAGCAGAGCTCAAGGATTTACACATTTTTGTTAGAAATAGGACAGGATAAAAACCCAATTTAGAGAGCTTGATGATTTGATTTAAAAAAATAGTTATGGTTGTGGAAGGAAGGCATGGAAAGTGGAAGACATTTTAAAGACAGATTATGGTTTATCCTTAATTATTGCTACAACTGAGCTGAGATGAGTTGGAGGCTTAATCATGACTTTGACCTTCCCTCAGAAACACAGCAGGTAACTGCATAGGGCTTCACTGCTTCTTCAAAGCCTCTGATGGAGGATTATTGATTCTTAAATCTCCTGGAAATTTTTACATAGTAAAGTAGGGAGTTTAGAAATCTTGCTAGACTGATCAACTGTGACTTTATACTGGTTCATTATTTTGGCCCATTGGAGACTATATCTGGGAACACATTAATGCCATTGTCTTCTTACACATTTATTAGGCTGTTAAGATATGAAATGTCACTGATGAAATCAAAAGCACCATGCAGCAGACTTAGACTTAATATTTCCTCTACTTGTCAGAAAGTCCTACAAGTCTCCTGTACTAATATCCTGGCAGTGAGATCCTCATACTCAGCAAAGATTTGAAAGCAGAGAGCAAAAGTGTAGCCTGCTCTATTATTTTTAAAACTTAAACAGAAAATATTGTTTATAAATAATGAAAATCCTAACTCACTCTGAGGCCCCTCCTTGAGGTCAGATCTTAAAATAAAAGTGACATCTGAAATAATCCACTCTTTTGCATTTTGTGAGAAGATGCTGGGGATATCCTTGTGATAAGGAAAGGCACTTGTAGAAGATACAGTGAAAATTGCAGGATTTCTTTTTCTTTCATTTTTTCTTTTTTGTTTTTGTTTTGACATCATCTTGCTGTGTAGTTCAAGCTGACCTTGATCTAACTATGTATCCCAGTCTAGCCTTGGACTCTTGGCAATCCTCTTGCCTCAACCTCCTGAGTGCTGGGATTACATACAGGTGTGCACCACCCTGCCTGGCTGGAAGTATAACCACTTTGCCAATATTTGTTCTGCCTAGCTAGGTCAGGCTCATTGAAGACATAGAAATGTCACATGAACCATAAATATAAACTGGCTGGGAAAACTCACAATATTTTTGGTACTTTAAGATTTTAGAGAAACAAGTTACCTAAATCATTTTCACATGTGTTAAATAACTTTTGTTATTATAAAATTCTTTCTTTCATCCAAGTTCCAGTACAGGAACAAGGGACAGAGGCTGTAGCTCCAACTTCACTAGTATAAGACTCTATATTCAAAATTATTCCTGTTGCTAAACACAGGTGTGGAGAAGATAGGTAAAATTACCAAAAAGAAAGAAATTCATGTCACTACAAAATTTGGCAATGCCAATTCTTCCTAGAGCATTAATTCTAGATGTTTGTCTTTATTGGCTCAACTTTTAAGGGAAGCATTCATGTCATCACCATTTGTTTCTTAAAGATTTTTGAAGAGTCATAAATTTGCTCATTTCAGTTTTTTTTATTTTAAGGATAGTAAAATACAACAAAGCAAGACAGAACAAAGCCAATCAAGACAATGTAGCAAAATTGGTACAGAACTTCAGAGCAGGATATTGGAAAAACTATGATAGCTACCATAGTATATCTTGTTATCATCACAATAGCTGTGCATTACATCAGGTATAGCAAAATAAAACCAAAAACAAAACACAAGAAAACCAGTAAAAAATATTGAATAAGAGGAGGAGCTAAAGATGGCTGATCAGTGAGCAAGAAAATACAAAGCCTCCCGGGAGAAACAACTCATATGCCAGAATAAAACATCCTGGAGAGATCCAGACAGAGGGAGATGGATCCTTTTGACACAGGAAGAAATTAAAATGTAAAAAAGCTCTTCAAACATGCAGTCTCAGGGCTACAATTGGAACAGCTAAAATTACTGGACATGGCATTTTCACTGTGACCAACAAAGTTTGCACCAGCCTGAATTCACAAATTCACGCTGGCTGGCAGAGCCACCCAAACTCATTCTCACCACCACTCAGGAGCCATAGCTGTGCTGAAGTCAGGGTTTTGTGACCCCAACAGAAAGCGGAGCTGGCAAAGGGACCTTCATTAATCCATGGTCAGTGCTGGGAATGAGACCCCCTCCATAGGAAAGACACAACCAAATTGGCAACATGTTGGAATCAGGCAGGAGGAGCCTGAACTGGGAGTGACACTGACTTCAGTTGGTTGCTCCCTCCCCAGAGTGGATTTGTGGGATTTGCTTGGACTGGGTCATGGCCCTGGCCAGGACCCAAAAAGCTGTCCCAAATCGATTTCTGCACCTAGCACGCACTAACGTGGTGAAGGCCCCTGAAGTTTGGCTGGCCCAGTGGGGAGGGGTCAGCATGCTCAGCCCCTGCTTGCATCTCAGTGACAAGACCAGGGAAGAGAGGGCAGAGGTCCCTCACCAGTGTACTTCAGAGGAACCATGGCTGACAGGGAAGGGGGCTGGGACCTTCACTGTACACCTTTGTGGAGAAGGCTGGGGCCATGACAGGAGAGAGAGGCAAGAGGAGGCCCCCAGCCCAGAACCCTGAGAGCACTGATCCAGGAGAGGGAAAAACAAGGGAGACTGAAGGCAGCAAACATGCAACATCAGACATGGTTTCAATAGACATTGAGAGATATCTTCAGGACCTTGTAGACGAGCTCAAAACTGAAATATTAAATCAGGTAAAGCAAGATATGAGTAGAGTAATAAAAGAAATGCTAAGCATCTCTCAGGAAGACATAGACAGAAGAAGGGAGGAACACAAAAAAAGAGAGAAACATTTGATAAAGAATATAAAGAAAATATAGAATACATGAAGCAGATTCAAAGAGATTACCAGGAAATTAAAAACTCCTTTGAAAGCTGACAAAACTCCTTAAAAGAAACTAAGTATAGACTGTCAAAACTTGAAGACAAGTTTGCAATGTGTGACCATGAAAGGAAAGATCTCTTAAAAATAACAAGGAAATAGGCAGTAAGAATACAAAGGCTAGAAGATGACAAGAGAATCTATAATTTAAGAAGAAATGTGAATGAAGAAGCAGGAATACATACAGGTGAATTACAAAGGCTATTCATGGAAATAATTAAGGAAAACTTCCTAAGCATGGGAAAAGAAAATGACATTTGGTTACGTGAGGCATACAGAACTCCAGCCACCTACAACCAAAACAAAGCTACACCCAGACATATAATAATCAAGATACCAGAAATTCAATATAAAAACAGAATATTAAAAGCCATCAGAGAAAAGAAACAGAGTACCTATAAAGGTAAGCCCATCAAGATCATGGCAGACATCTTGACACAGACCATCAGATCAAGAAGAGCTTGGAGTGAAATCTTCCAAGTCCTGAAGGAAGGTGGCCTACAGCCCAGATTAGTGTACCTTGCAAAACTGTCACTAGAAATTAATGGAGAAACAAGATGCTTCCAAGATAAAGAGGAACTGGGGGAATTTGTGACCACCAATCCAACCCTACAGAGAATACTGAAGGACATTGTAGAGAGAGAACAATAATACCAGGATTTAAGAAATAGTGGCAGAAAGGCCTCAATGAGTTGGGCAGGCAGTAAAATGAAGGAGAAAAGTAGACAAAGAAAGGCAGCAAAAAAGCATAGCAGAAATGAGGCAGAGAAGGATGGCTAGAATCTCTAACATAGATGGCCTTGATACACTATATTGTTAATAGTGTACTAGTATTTAAAACCCACATTATTCACACCACTATGCTTAGATGTATTATATTATGTTCTAGTCATTCTACTTGTACTAGATTTGAGGGCACAGACAGTTATCCCCAAAATAGCAGGGTATAGTATGGTAATCATCCTTCATTTCCTATTAACTTAATCTAAAGCTCTGTATAACTTACACTGTTTTATCATGACTGATTGTAATTGAATCTGTTTTGTTAGATCGCTGTTTTGTACTGATAGATTTTATTCATAGCTGTTATGATTGATACTATCAAGTCTAAGAGAATAGGCAACTGCACTGAAGATGACAAGAATCACTAGATCATCCACTCTAGTTTGATTACTACCTGCCTTTGAAGTTTTATACTGTCTACAATGTTTTACTTTTACTATTATTATTATGTTCTGCTATATTCAATTATACTGCTATATTCAATTATGCCTGATGATATAGACAGTTCTATTGAAGATAATAAGAGACAACACAGTCATCATTGTAGATCATCTTGTACTGTGGTTTTATATGACTTTTTGGTTTCATGTCTTTATAGGAATATGTTTTGTTTTGTCTTGCTATATTTTGTTTTTCCCTCTATTACAGAAAGGATAGAAATATGTGTAGAGACTCATGCATGTGTAGATGTTTACAGTATCACTGTGTGAACATCTAATTTGTATGCTTTAATTTTGTAACTTGAACAACTATTTCTAAGAGGACAACATGTAATTTATCAACTAGTGATTTCTTACTGTTTATCTTTTTTTAAAATTCTGTATTATTTCTACCCTTTACATGTTTTTTTCTCTTTGAATAAAAAAGTATTGAATAAAGCAAAATAATCAGAATAAATAAAAACAGTGAAAATAGTATTGGACTTCAAAGACAAGGTAGAAGGAAATCCCCCATATTTCCTATGTTGCATACTGTCATCCTCCAGAAAGATGCTCAGAAGGCTCACCCCAGGCCTGCATAATCAACCAAGCAATACAAACATTCAGTTGCTTTGTGTACCTTAATTGCTATCAACTCAGGCTGTCCTCAGAACCATCCAATTTTAAGGGGGATGTTGATTCTCAGCCTCTGTGCCTGTAGGTGTTAGACTTGTGCTGCTTACCAGGAAGGCTGGAGTGTTTCATTCTTGGTGGTTCCCCCAAGTCCCAGCATAGCAGATTCTCAGGAGATTCTGGCTTTTATCTTTCTGGCATGCATGCAGCTTTTGCTGCTTACCAGGTAGGCTGGATTGTTGCTTTCTTGGTGGGTTCCCCAAGTCCTGGCATGGCAGATTCTTGGGAGATGCTAGCTTTTCATGCAAAATGTGTATTATTTTGTGTGCTTTTTTAGTGTCTCTAAGTGGAATTGTGTTGTATATCTCATTTCCTTGTCAGCACTGTTTAAAATCTCTGTCCATGTTGCCTTGTTTATATTTAGCTCTTTGTTTCTGTCCAGGATGTGCATTATTTGTCCTACCAGCCCCAATTCCCTGCAGCTATAAATAATAATGCAGTGAATATACCTGCACTTGAATTCATGTTGAGAATTTGTTGTTGAAGTAGTGGAGATTGAACCCAAGGGCTTTGCAATGAGCCACATCCCCAACCCTTTTTATTTTTTAAAAACTAATTCTCTCTAATTTACCTAGGCTGGGTTGGAAATTATGATCATCTTGCTTAAGTATTTCAGACTGGTGGAAAGAATTTTAGTATATTAATTCAGGAACAAAATTGGTCGAGCATGCAGCCCTGCATCAGGGTTAGCTATCTGCTTCCGTACAAATTTGCATTCTTACCGGTATGAGAATTCCTATAGTTCTAATTTTTGTCAGTTTAATAGTATATTCACTTAAAAATTTACATTTATGTAATTACAAATGAACTTACTGACCATATGCCAGAGGTGGGCCCAGGATAGCTGCCCAGAGGCTCTGAACTCCTCCCAACCATGTACAAGGTACTGGAACCACACTCTGGGGGTGCATCCCTGATAGCCACCTGGATCATGGAGGTTCTGAACACCACCAAGCCAGGTGCTAGGCCCTGGGACCACACTCTAGGGGGAAGGCACACCTGCTAGCCACCTGGGTTGTGGAGGTTTAGAACTTTACCTAGCCAGGAGCTAGGCTGCAGCAACACACTCCAAGGGTGCATCCCTGCTAGGTGCATGGAGTACTCAAGCTCTTCCCAGCCCAGAATCCCAGTGCAACCTAGCACAGTCCATCAGAGGAATGTCAGGTCCACCTCATAGGTCACAGATCACAATGTTCCAGTGCCATAGTTCAGGGGTGTGCCCCAGCTAGCCAAGGAGATATCAGAGAATTGAACATCTGCCCAGTGCAGCATTCCAGTGCAATCCATTGGGAGGGTGCCTGATCAGATGCACAGCTTCCAGAGGAAAAGGCCAAAACAAAAGGAAAAATTCAGCCTCAGTCCTCCAGCCCACTGAGAACAAATCAAAGAGACACTGAAATGGAATACACTGGAAATTGGACAAGTAAACTTTCTAAAATGATAGCAACTAAAGTAAGGAAACAACCCCAGGAAGCTATAGAGGGAATCAGATAAGGAATAATCTCTAAGGTAAAAAAAAAAGAAATGACAAACATTATGAAAGAAATGCTGTGTGCATCTAAAGAAGATCTACATAAACAAAAGAGGAACATAAGAAAATGATGGAAACCATAAATGAACAATATAAGAGGGAATTAGAATTCATGAAACAGATTCAAAGTGATATTCATGAAATCAAAAATTCCATGGAAAGCTGGCAAAACCGCTTGAATGAATCTAAAGATTGACTCTCAGACCTTGAAAACAAGATGGAAGTTCACAATCATGAAAGAAAAGATCTCTTAAAAATAGCAAGGAACCAGGGCTTAGGATTTTGCTCAGCAGCATAAGCACCTGCCTTGCAAGCACACAGTTGTGAGTTCGATCCTGGGTACAGAAAAAACAAAAACAAGGAACCAAGAAAACACAATTCAACAGCTGCAAGATGATGCAAATAGAAACAATATAAGATTGAGGAGTGTCAATGAAAAATCAGGGGTCAACACAAATGACATAAGAACACTACTTGTAGAGATAATACCAGAAAATTCTCCAAACATGGGACAAGAATCTGATATACAAACAAATGCTGCATTCAGAACCCCAATTAGCTGTAACTAAAATAAACTGCAAAAACTCCATAAACACATTGCAATTAAATAGCACTTTCCTAAACAACAAATGGGTCACAGAATAAATCAGAAGAGATTAAAAATATCTACAATGGAACAAAAAAACAAATACAAATTACTAGAACCTGTAGGATACAAGGAAAGCAGTCTTCATAGGGAAATTTATAATGATAAACTCCAACATCAGGAAAATGGAATGAACAGAAAAATACAATCTAATGCTGCCCCCAAAACTTCTAGGAAAAGAAGAGCAAGTCAAGCACAAAGCCAAAAGAAAGGGGGGGATTATAAAGATCAGAGGCAAAATTAATGCAATTGAAACTAAGAAAACAGTATAAAGAATTAATGAATTGAAGAGTTGAGTCTTTGCAAATAGTAAACAAAATTGATAAACCCTTAGCCAACCTTATCAAACAGAGAAAATAATAAGCTCAAACCTACACAATAATAAATGAAAAGTTTGAAATCACTACAGGCCCTGTGGAAATACAGAACATCATCAATATTTACTTTGAAAACCTTTACTCTCCCAGGTTCAACAACACAGAAAAAATGGGCAAATTCCTATAAACAGATGAATTACCAAAGCTGAGTCAAGTAGAAATAAAACTGCTGAATAACTCAATTTCAGTTAATGAAATTAAAAATGCAATTACAATTTTACCAATAAAGAAAAACACAGGTTCTATTGGATTCACTGCTGAATTCTACAAGAAATTTAGGGAAGATTTAATGCCAACATTCCTCAAACTCTTCAATGAAATGGAAAGTAAGCAATTCTCTCTATATCATTCCTGGAAGCAAATATTACCCTAATAACAAAACCAGAGAAAGACACAGATACAAAAGAAAGTTACAGGACAATCTTGCTAATAAACATACGTGCAAAACTCCTCAATGAAATACTGGCAAATAAAATATAAAAAGTTATCAAGAAGATTATACATCATGATCAAGTGGGATTCATCCCAGGAATGCAGGGATGGTTCAATATATGCAAATCAATAAACATAATACACCATATAAACAGAGCTAAGAATCACTTGATCGTCTCAATAGAAGTAGAAAAAGCTTTAGACAAAATCCAACACTCATTCATGATAAAAATCCTCCAGAAAACAGGAATAGATTTTCTCAACCTCAATCTGATAAATGCTGCATATGATAAACTAACAGCCAACATCTTCCTAAATGGACAAAAACTGAAATCTTTCAACCAAAAGCCAGAAACAAGACAAGGATATCCATTATCACCACTCCTATTCAATAGAGTTCTGGAAGCATTAGCCAGAACAATTAGACAAGAGAGAGAAATAAAAAGAATAAGGATAGGAAGTGAAGAAGCTAAATTATCATTATTTGCAGATGATATGATACTCTACATAGAAGATCACAAAAACTCCATTAAAAGATTTCTAGATGTAATAAATAAATTTAGCAATGTAGCTGAATACAAGGTCAACACTCAAAAATCAATAGCATTCTTCAACACAAACAACAAACTCACTGAGAGAGAAATATGGGAAATCACACCCTTCACTATAAGATCCAAAAATATGAAATACTTAGGACTCAATCTAACAAAGGAAGTAGAAGATGTATACAGTGAAAATTACATTGCTCTGAGAAAGGAAATCAAAGAGGATTTCAGAAAATAGGAAGACATTCCCTGTTCATGGATAGGAAGAATGAACATTGTGCAAATGGGCATTCTCTCAAAATTGTTATACAGATTAAATGCAATTACAATCAACATACCTTTTGTCTACTTCGCAAATCTAGAGAAACTGTCCTAAAATTCGTCTGGAACCAGAAGGGACCTAGACTAGCAAAGACAATTCTAAGCAGCAAAGGCAAGGCAGGAGACATCCCTATCACTAACTTGAAATTATATTACAAAGCTACTGTGATAAAATCATCATGGTACTGGAACAAAAATAGACCTGAAGATCAATGGAATAGATTAGAAGATAAAATCACAACTAAAACATCCTCAGCCACCTCATCTTTGACAAAGGGGCCAAACATATTCACCAGAAGAAAGATAGTTTATTTAATAAGGGTTGCTGGAAAAACTAATTTTCCATAGGCAAAACTCTAAAAATAGACCCATGTCTATCACCGTGCAATAAAGTCAAAATGGATCAAAGATCTAAATATTAAAACAGAAACACTAAATCTGCTGAAAGACAGAGTAGATTGAAATCTTGATGACATAGGGGCAGGTAGAGAGTTCATGAACAAAATCTAAACTGCATGGGGATTCCTTTCCAATGTCAACAACTGGTATTTCATCTCATTAAAATATTTTTGCATGTGAAAAGAAATCTCTCACAGATAACCCACGAATTGGGAAAATACCTTGGCCAAGTGTCCCTCAGACAAAGGCCTTCTATCTACAATATATAAAGAATTTTTAAAAATCAGGCCCCCACAATTCAAGGATGCAATCCAAGAATTGTCTTCTGAGATGAATACATACTTTTTGGATGAAGAACTATGAATGATAAATAAATGTATGAAAAAATGTTCAACATCAATGGTCATTAGAGTAATGCAAATTAAAGCAACACTGAGATTCTGCCTCACTCCAGAAAGAATGGCCAAGATCAAAAAAATCAATCAATAACAAATGCTGGAGGGTCTGTGGGGAAAATGGAACTCTTCTCCATGGTTGGTGAAGAGTGTAGACTGGTGCAAGCACTGTGGAAATCAGTCTAGAGAGTTTCCAAAAAGCTTGGATTAGATATTCCATTTGAGCAAGCTATTCTCCTTCTGGATATTTACCCAGAATTTTTGAAAATACCTACCAAAGTGATATTTGTGCACTCATATTTATAGCAGCATAATTTTTGACAGCCAGATCTTGGAAACAACCCAAGTGCCTATCAGTTGAGGAATGGATAGAAAAAGATTCATTTTTTTCCACATAAAACAGGTATCCTTGGGATTTGTGCCTCTGAGCTGTAAGCAGCTATAGAATAGGATTACATCAAGGCTTTATTAAGTACATGGATGTGACTTGAGACCATACTCATAAATGATATTAATCAAACTCACATGTATAAATACCATATTGTCTCACTAGTGTAAGAAATTGAAAGAGTATATATGATCCAAAATCTACATTAAATACTGTGTAAGGTAAGAAACTGTTGAAAGAGGCAAAGTAACTGGGATAGGGGAAAGGAGGTAAGATGGAATGGTAAAGGAAAAAGACATAAATTTCTATATTTATACATATCATAGCTAAAATGGTTATGCTACTAACAGTATTAGTTCTTAGAAAAGAACATTTAATACTCACCTGATTAGATCAATTTTGCATGTCTATGTCTCTGTTAATCTAAGAAACCCTTTTGAAGGTTACTATAAACCATATTACAACCATTGTCAAATTCCTATTATCTTATTTTGTAAATCTATACAGTTATTAATTTTGTTTTATTGTTGTTGTTTTGTCTCTTTTGTTTTTTTCTGCATCTTTTTTTCTCTTACATAGAAAAATTAAAAAACCAAATGAACTGACCATGGTTTTGATGCAAATGTCAATTTCATTTGCCTATTTTTCTCCTGGAGTTGCTTGGTTTTTGATGTCAATGATTTGTCAGAGTTTTTGTATATTTTATTTTTATTTTTTTATTTTACAAAGAATAAAACAAAAGAGGACGGAACAAAGCAGGTCATAAAAGAGCAATGTAAGCAACACAGCACTTCACAACAAGACAATTGTATATTAACAGTAGTTATCATAATGTCCTTTTCTTTGAGATAGCTGAGCATAGCTTCACACACAATAATATCAAACATAACAAAATAGAATAAAACCATTCAAGAGAATGAAAGTATCACAAGGCATTCTGAAT
This sequence comes from Hydrochoerus hydrochaeris, assembly GCA_004027455.1. Taxonomy (NCBI): domain Eukaryota; kingdom Metazoa; phylum Chordata; class Mammalia; order Rodentia; family Hydrochaeridae; genus Hydrochoerus; species Hydrochoerus hydrochaeris. Next base: position 16,485 of record PVLA01015591.1, read on the forward strand.
CAAATAACAGAACATGAACAATGGCTACTATAATATCTCATTTTCCATAAAAAATTTGTTTATTCTATCATACGTATCCAATAAGACACAACATGATAGAACCAGTGCTAATAGAAAAACAAAAGCATTATAGGACTTCAAAGAAGGATGATATTAAATCAACAATGGCTGCCATATTGTCTTGTTTTCTTCAAGGTAACTGTTTATACCATCACACATAAGATCAAACAAAACAGAACAAAATCACTCCAACCAATGAATGAAAACACTGTAAGAGTTCAAAGCAATATAATGGGGAACCATGGTTACCATAAAATCTTATGTACTCTTACCATTTCTTACACTAGGGAGACTATGTGGTATTTATACATGTGAGTTTGATTTATTTTGCTTATGAGTGTGGACTCAAGTGGCATCCATTTATTTATAAATATCTCAATGTGATTATTCTTTATAGCTGAGTAGTACTCCATTGATAAAAGTACCACAATTTTTTTATCCATTCCTCAGTTGATGGGCACTTAGGTTGTTTCCAAGATCTGGCTATTAAAAATTTTGCCACTATAAATATTAGGGGAAAACTTCAAGAGGAAGAAGTAACAGTCTTAAATATATATGCACCAAATTCCAGAGCACCCAGCTATGCAAAGCAAGTATTAACAGAAATGAAAAACCAAACAAGCAATAACACAAGTATAACAGGAGACCTTAACATGCCATTGACACAAAGGGATAGATCAACCAGACAGAAAATCAGTAAAGAAATAACAGAACTGAATCATACCTGTGAACAAATGGACTTGATAGACATATACAAAGTGTTCCATCCAACAACATCAGAATACACATTCTTCTCAGCAGTACATGTGACATTTGCTAAAATATACCATATACTAGGTCACAGAACATATTTAAGTAAATGCAAAAGCACTGAAATTGTCCCATGCATGTTATCGGATCCATGAAACTAGAAATTAATGATAAAAGTAATTGCAAAAATCTCACAAACACATGGAAATTGAATAATACACTCTTGAGCAATCAGTGGGTCACAGAGGAAATTAAAGAAGAAATTAAAAAATATCTACAAGCAAACAAAAATACAAATACAAATTACCAGAACCTGTGGGATGCAATGAAAGCAGTCCTCCAAGGTAAATTTATTGCACTAAGTTCCCACATTAGGAAAATAGAACAAAACACAAATAAACAACCTGATACCACACCTCAAACATCTGGAAGAAGAAGAGTAAGCCAAGCCCAAAGCCAAAATAAGGGAGGAAATTATAAGGATCAGAACAGAAATTAATGCAATAGAGACTAAGAAAGCAATACAAAGAATCAATGAATCAAAGAGTTGGTTCTTTGAAAAAATAAATAAAATTGATAAGCCCCTAGTCAACCTTATTTAAAAAAAGAAAGAAAAGATTCAAATTCATGCAATATGGAATGAAAAAGGTGAAATCACTACCGACTCTGTGGAAATACAGATCATCAACACCTATTTTGAAAACCTCTTGTATATTTTAAGTATTGTCAGTTGCATTTTTTTTATTTAATTGTCAGTGTCAGACATTGAAAATATTTACCCTAATTTTATGACATTGCTATTACTTTTGTGATGTTTGATGCTTTTTACAAATTCATATAATAATTTTCATGAGTTTAAGTGCTACATAGTAGTTACAATCATTTTGAATAATTGGGACACATGTGTTTATCCTCTCTCCTCTTTTCCCATGATCTCCATCCCATTCACCAAAAATTCTGCCTCCTTGTTTTCTACCACCTCTCCTTTATTTTACAATTTATTTTAAATTCTGCTATTTTCATATTGATGTTCTATTTTAAAAATATTTAATTTTAACATATTTGAGTTTATCAGAGATTCACCTTATGGTCTGACTTTTGGGATTTTGTTTAAAAAGTTTTTAGGTCTCCCCTCAACCCACGTTGTATTCCCAAATTACAGATGTTTTCTACTAAAGTTATAGTTTTAATCTTTCACTTTTAGACCTCTAATTAATCTGTTGTCTAGCTGTTTTTGTTAATGTTTTGATATTGATCCTAGAAATATTGTACCACTGAGACACATCCCTAGAACTCTTTTTGTTTTATATTTTGAGACAGGATCTTGAAAAGTTTCTTAGGTTGAGCTTGAATATGTAATTGACTTTCCTCTTCCCCCCAGAATGCTGACATTGCTGATGTGCACCAACATGCCATGCTTATAGTTCATGAGATATGTTCACAACGTATCTCAATTTACTTTTTTTATCCCCTTTCCTTTCTTATCTCCATGTCTTGTTTTCCTTCCCTTTTGAGAAAAATATCTTTAATTCTGATTATCTATCTTTTGGTTTACTCTTCATTTATAATTTTTATTTCTTATATATGAGAAATCATGTGATATTTAAGCTTATGTGTGTGATTTATTTCATGTGATAATTGCCTCAATGTGCATGCATTTGATTACAAATGACTCAAGTTTATCTTTCCTAAGAGTAGTGCTCCACTGTGCAGAATTACCACATTTTCTTCTTTATTAATTTATCTGTTGATAGCCATATAGGTTGCTTCCAAGATTTAGCTGTCATGATTTGTGCTGCCATAAATGTGGGCATGCATGTGTCACTGCAATATGATATCTTTAACACTTTTGGGAAGATATATAGAAGGGACATTTGGGTTGAATGGAATTTTGAGTTTTAGTTTTTTTGGGCATCTCCATATTAATTTTCATAATGATTGTACTGGTTTACATTCTGCACAGTAAAGTGGAACAGTTCTTTTTACCCCTCAGTCTTGCCAGAATTTGTTATTTGATTTCTTGATGGTAATTCTTTCTAGAGTAAGATGAAATCTCAGTGTTATTTTAATTTTGATTTCTTTGATTCTCAGCAATGTTGATCAATTAATTCTTCATGCATTGGCTAATTATATTTCTTCTATGAAGTATCTATTCAATCCACTTGCCCATTTTGGGGGGATTGGGTCTTTCTTTGAGGTGGTCTACATTTTTTGAGGTTTTTATGTACTTTAGATATTAGTGCTCTGAAGAATAGCTTGAAAAAAGCTTTTGCTATGTTGTCTAGGTTGTCACTTTATTAGTTGTTTCTTTTGCTCTGCAGAAAGTGATTAATTTGTATTGATCCTATTTGTTGATTTGTGGTACTCTTTCTTGCACAAATGGGGTTCTGTTCAGAAAGATCTAGTGTATGTCTATGACTTCAAGAACTTTATGTATTTAATCTTCCAGTAAGTCAAATGTTTCTGTTTTAACATTTAGCTCTTTGGTCCATTTTGATTTTGGTTCAGTACATGGAAAGAGATGTTGGTCTGGGTTCCATCTTCTGCATGTGGATAACCAGTTTTCTCAACAGCATTTATTAAAGAAGCTACCTTTCCTACATCATATGGTTTTAGCCTATTTGTGAAAGTTCAAGTAATTCAATCTGCTTGGGGTTGGTTCTGAACCCTCTATTCTGTTCCATTGGTCATGAAATATGTTTTTGTGACAGTGCCATATTGTTTTTATCAATAGCTTGGTAATATATTTCCCAGCCTGGAATACCTCCCACTTTGCTCTAGTTTGTAATTCTAGGTCTCTTCTGATTTCATACAAGTTTTAATATTATATCCCTAGTTTTATGAAGACCCTTCTTCATATTTTGATTATTATTTCATTAAATTTGTTTGTAAATTTGCAAGTGTGGATACTTTGCTTTTTAAGTCTTTTTTATGTTTTTAATTTTTTTTTGAGACAGGGTTTCACTGTGTAAGAAAAACTGGCCTTGAATTCACTCTGTGGCCAGGCTGGCCTTGAACTGAATAGCAATTTTCCTGTCTCAGTCTCCCAAGTGCTGGGTTGCAGGCATGTGCCACAAAGCTTGGCTAGAAGTATGGCTATTTTGATGAATTCAGATATGTCTATCCAGGAACAGGGGATATCGTGCCATTTTCTAATGTCTTCCTAAATTTCTTTTCTGAATAGCATAGTTTTTGCTACAAAGGTCTTTCATTTTCTTGGTTAGGTTAATACCTAAGTATTTAAATTTTCTTGATGCTCTTTTAAGTGTGTTTTGTTTTGTTTACATATTTCTAAGTGGATTCATTGCTAGTGTACATGAGCATATTAATTTTTGTGTGTTGATTGCTGAATTTGATTATCTATTCCTAAGAGTCTTTTAGTGCATTTTTTATTCTTCTATATAGAGGATAATATCATCTTCAAATAATGATAATTTGAGTTATTTTTTTCTTGCATGTATCTCTTTTATTTCTTTTTATGGCCTAATTGCTCTTGCTAATATTTCAAGTATATCTTGTATAAGAGTGGACATAGTAGATATCCTTGTCATGTTCCTAATTTTAGAGGAAACATTTTCAGGTTTTCCTCCCTTAATATGACATTCACAGTAGGTTTGTCATCAATGGCTTTTTATCAAGTTGAGGTAAGGTCCTTCCATATCTATTTTCTTCCATGTTTTTATCATGAAAGGATGTTGCATTTTGTCAAGGGGCTTGTCTGCATCTATTAAGATGTTTGTCTTTTTTTTTTTTTTACCAGGAATCAAACTCAGTAACTTGCACTTACCAGGCAGTTGCTTTGCCACTAAGTTATATCACTGGCCTGATAATGTGATTTTTTGTCCTTGCTGGTATTTATGTGATATATTATATCTATTGATTTGTGTATGTTGAACCATCCTTGCATCACTGGGACAAAGCCTACTTGGTCATGAAGTATGATGTTTTTGATAACTCTTGTCCTTTTGTCTGCCGATATCTTGTTGTGTATTTTGTACCTATTTTCATTAAAGAGATTTAGTTTTTAGTTGTCTATAGTTTTCTTTTTTGGTTGATTCTTATCTGACTTTGGCATCAGGATAATACTTGCATCCAGGAATGGCTTTGGGAGTACTACTTCCCTTTCAATTTCATTAAAGATTTTGAGGAGCATTAATGCCAGATCTTCCCTGAAGTTTTTGTAGAATTTAGCAATGAATCTACCTATTCATGGATTTTTCTTCTTCTTCCTCTTCTCCTCCTTCTCATCCTCTTTCTCTTCCTCCTCCTCCTCCTTCTTCCACCTTCTATTTCACTGCCTATTCCATCATATTCAGGATCTTTAAAAGTATCTTTTTGCTTTTGGGCCCTCACCATGCTCTGGCAGAATCCCAATGCACAGAAAGGGCCTTTGAGCCTGCTCCCAGGTGGCAAGACCACCTGCTGCATCCCAGACCACCCTGGGCCAAAAACAAGGAAAGGGGCCTAACCGGGTCATGCACAGTGCCCACCAAACAGCCAGTGGGACCCAGATCCAGCTTTGGGCCCTCACAGAGCACTCTGGCAGAATCCCAGCACACGGAGAAGGACTTTGAGCCTGCTCCCAGGTGATAGGACCACCTGATGCATCACAGACTACACCGGGCCATGCACAGGAATGAGGGGCCCAACTGGGCCACACCCAGTGACTGCCAAGCAGTCAGTAGGACCCAGAATCCAGCTATAGGCTCTCACTGTGCACTCTGGTGGAATCCCAGCACAACAGAAAGGGACTTTGAGCCTGCTCCCAGGCAGTAAGAACATGTGCTGTGTCCAGGACAACCCAGGGCTGCACACAGGGATGGGGCTCAACTGGACCATGCCCAGTGACTGCCAAGCAGCCAGTGGGAACCAGATTCCAGCCTCAGGCCCTGACCGTGCACTCTGGCAGAATCCCAACACATGGAAAAAACTTGGAATTTAGCTCACAGGTGGCAAACCTTGGACTACAGTGGATTGACTGTGCCAGTGTGGTGAGTATGCCCTTAAAACAGAGGTGTACAGTGGGTTAATAAGGCCAGTAGTAAAGCCCCCTCCATCTAACTGTAAGATCTTGGTGAGTCTGAAAGGAGTGTGTGTGACTAGCTCATACACAGAAAACATCAGGCAGAGTGAAAATAACAAAATGAAAAAGCAAAATGCAGTCTTAAACATCTATTCCACCAGAAGCAAGTGCAGGAGTTATTGAATAGAAGACCCCGAAAGTAACACATAGGGAACCTCTGAAAAGGTAGCAAGTGAAGTAAAAAAACAACTCTATGAGGCTATAGAGGAAATCAAATTAGAAGTCCCCTCCCACATAAAGACAAAAATAACAACTTTAGTAAAGGAGTTGCTGAGCACAGCTAAAGAAGAAATTGAGAAAAAAGTACAGGAGCATGGGAAACTGATTGAAACCTTGAATGAACAATATAGAAAAAATGCAGAATTCATGATACAAACTGAAAGAGGCATCCAAGAAACAAGAAATTCTATTCAAAGCTTGCCAAACTGCTTAAGTGAAGCTGAGGATACAATTTTGGACCTTGAGGACAGGATCAAAATTAGTGATCATGAAAGGATAGAGCTTTTAAAAATAACAAAGTAGCATGAAGTGACAATCCAATAGCTTCAAGATGATGCCAAAAACTACAATATAAGATTGATAGGCATCAATGAAGAGGCAGGAGTCAAAGAAAATGACATAGCCAAAATATTCACAGAAGTAACAGAAGAAAATTTCCCAAACATGGGGAAAGAATCTGATATGCAGATAAGTGAGACACGTAAAATGCCAAACAGTTAAAATCAACATAAATCCACAGCCAGACAGATAATAATTAAGATCTCAGATCGGCAGCATAAAAACAGAATACTAAAAGCTGTTAGAGAAAAGATGCAACTCACCTACCAAGGAAAGCCCATTAGAATCACAGCAGACTTTTCAGCACAAACCCTCAAGTCAAGAAGAGGTTGGGGTGAGGTATTTCAAGCCATGAAAGAAAACAACTTTCAACCCAGACTGTTGTACCCAGCTAAACTTTCATTCAAATTTAATGCAGAAACAAGATACTTTCATGACAAAGGACAACTGAAGAAATTCATGTCCACCAAGCCAACCCTAGAAAGAGTACTCAAAGACATACTACACAGAGGCAAAAATGTCCACAATCCCCAAAACAACAACAGAAAGAAACCATCACATAGGATAAGCAATTAAATAAGGGCAAAAGAAGAAAGCAAACAACTAGAACATAACATGGCAAAGTCAAGCCAGTACATATCAGTGATATCCATAAATGAAAATGGCGTTAATTCACCTATAAAAATAAATAGACTCACAGAATGGATCAAGAAACATGATCCCACAACATGCTGTATACAAGAAACACATCTGGCCCAAAAGAAACTCAAAGATTTAAAGTTAAAGAATGGAAAACAGTATTCCATGCAAAAGGAACCCAGAAAAAAGCAGGGGTAACTATTCTAACTGCAGACAATGTGAACTTCAAACCTAAAATGATTAAAAGAGATAGAGAAGGTCACTACATACTTGTACAAGTACAAATTCCCTATGATCATTATACATATCTAAATTATCTCACTAAATTTAAGTATAAAAATATCCAAAATTACACATCCCTCTTCCCATATCCCACACATACTCCTACAAATATCTTCTTAAAACCCTGAACATTACCACTCCTTTGCAATATAGTCCTGGAAACAATAGCCAGGGCAATCAGACAAGAGAGAGAAATAGAAGGACTAAAGATAGGAAAGGAAGAAGTTAAACAATCACTATTTCCAGATGACATGATACTCTATATAGAAGATCCAAATATTCCATTAAAAGACTACTAGAGGTAATAAACAAGTTCAGCAGTGTAGCTGGATTCAAAGTCAATATTCAAAAATGAATAGCATTCCTATACACAAACAAAAAACTCACTGAGAGAGAAATTATGGAAATATCACCCTTTACAATAACATGTAAAAAAATGAAATACTTAGGAATCAACCTAACTAAAAATGTAAAAGACTATATGCTGAAAATTATACTATGCTGAAAAAGGAGATTGAAGAGGATATTAGAAAATGGAAGGACATTCCTTGCTCTTGGTTAGGAAGAACCAACATTGTGAAAATGGCTATACTCCCAAAACTGTTATACAGATTTAATGCAATCCCAATCAAAATACCATTGACATACCTCACAGATCTAGAGAAAACACTCCTAAAATTCATT
>PVLA01015592.1:0-24539 GCA_004027455.1 Hydrochoerus hydrochaeris
TTTTTTGTGTTCATTCTGTTTTCCTAATGTGGGAACTCAGTGCAATAAATTTTCCTCTGAGGACTGCTTTCATTGCATCCCACAGGTTCCAGTAAGTTGTATTTGTTTTTTGTTTGCTTGTAGATATTTTTTAATTTCTTCTTTAATTTCCTCTGTGACCCACTGATTGCTGAAGAATGTATTATTCAATTTCCATGTGATTGTGGGATTTTTGCAGTTACTTTTATCATTAATTTCCAGTTTCATGGTGCTATGATCCATAACATGCATGGGATAATTTCAGTTCTTTTGCATTACTTAAATATGTTCTGTGGGTTAGTATATGTTTTATTTTAGAGAATGCCTCATGTACTGCTGAGAAGAATGTATATTCTGATGATGTTTTATGGAACACTGTATACATCTATCAGATCCATTTTTTCACAGGTGTGATTCAGTTCTGTTATTTCTTTGCTGACTTTCTGTCTAATTGATCTATCACTTTGTGTCAATGGTGTGTTAAGGTCTCCTGTTATAATTGTGTGATTGTCTATTTGATTTTTCAGTTCTCTTAATACTTTCTTTGTGTAGTTAAGTGCTCTGGAAGTTGCTGCATATATATTAAAATTGCTATCTCTTTCTCTTGCATTTTCCCCTTCCTAGTATGTAGTGACCTTCTTTATCTCTTTGGACCAATCTTGGTTTGAAGTTCACATGGTATGTAAACAGAATAGCTACCCATGCCTCTTTTTTGAATTCCTGTTGCATGGAGTATTGTTTTCCATCCTTTGACTTTCAGTCTATGAGTTTCCTTTTGGTTTAGATGGGTTTCTTGTAGACAGCACATGGTTGGACATTGTTTCTTGATCCATTCTGCCAGTCTGTTTCTTTTAATTGGTGAATTGAGTCCATTTACATTAATGGTTATAACTGTCATATACTCATTTACTGTTGACAGGTTATCTTTCTGATGTTGTGTCTTAACTTTCCATTCTGTTTAATTGTCTGTCTGGCTTAGTGGTTTTTTTTCCTATGCATATCTAGAATGTCTTTCAGTATTCTTTGTAGGTTTGGTTTGGTGATCATGAAGTTGTACTGCTGTTTTTTGTCATGGAAATATCTTATTTCTCTATCCATTTTGAAGGACAGTTTTGCAGGTTACATCAGTCTGGATTGGAAGTTGTTTTCTTTAGGATTTGAAAATCTTCACTCCATGCTCTTCTTGACTGTATTGTTTGTGTTGAGAAGTCTGCTGTGAATCTGATAGGTTTTCCTTTATAGGTCATCTGTCTTTTCTCTCTAAGAGCTTTTAATATTCTGTTCTTATGTTGAATTTCTGGGATGGTGATAATTTTATGTCTGGGTGTAGTTTTGTTTTGATTATGACTATTTGGAGTTCTATATGCCTCACTAATCTGTATGTCAGTTTCTTTCCTCATGTTTTGGAAGTTTTCAGTTATTGCTTCTGTTAATAGCCTCTTGATATCATTTGTGTTTTCCCCTTCTTTTTCTTTTATCCCTATTAATCTTATATTGTTTTTCTTCACTTCATCTTGCAGCTATTGAATTGTCCTGATTTCTTGTTATTGTCAGAAGATCTTTCCTTTCCTGTTCACTAGCTGCAATCTTATCTTTGAGGTCTGAGATTCTATCTTCACTTTCATTGAGGCAGTTTTTGCAACTTTCATTAGGGTTTTTGATTTCCTGTATATATTTTTGAATGGGCTTCATGCATTGTTTGTCTCTTAAACTGTTCATTCAGGGATTCTATCATTTTGCTTTGTTCCTCTAATTCTTTAGCTGTGTCTTCATTGGATGCATTGAGTATTTTTTCACTACTTTTATCATTTCTTCTTTTACCTGGGAGAATATTTATGATTTTACTTTGCTTTTAGCTTCCTATACTTGCTTCTTTATTTCAGTTGATATCATTTCATGCATTTCAGGTTTATGTGTAGTATTTTCTTCTATGTACATGGCTCCTAGGATTTTTGAGTTGGGCTGGAGTTTTAAGATTGCATTTTGGTCTTTCATCTTATCATTTTCCTCTATTTCTGTGATTCCAGTGATTTTCCAAAGCTTTCCCTGGATTTGTTGGAAATCACTTCCTGAACCCTCTGCTACTAGGACCCACTTGGCTTTGGCTCCACTTGTGTGGTGGGCTCACTCACCAGGATTGATGTTCCCAAACATTTACTGGACCTGCCCTGGTGAGCTGCATCTCATCTTGTTGCAACAGTGCTGGCCTGGCTCCCCTTTCAGCTGGTCTGGCTCTCCTGGTTGAATGAAGGTCGCTGGGTGCAGTCCACTCAAGCCTGTGGAACCTTTGGAGCATAGTCCGGTGTCCTAAGAGGAATGGTTGGCACTCAACTGCTGGGATTGAAGGTCCCAAACTTTTCTGGGCCTGCCCTGACAAGTTGTAACTCACCTCGTGGTGTGGCACTGGATTGGCTCCCCTTTCAGTGGGCCTGGCTCCCCTGGTTGCCAGAGTTTTATGATATTCAAGGAAGGAGGAACCCTCAGCATCAAAGGAAATAGGGTAGTTGACAGGAAAGTTAACATGGATCTTTCAAGTGAGCTCCCACAGAAAGAAAGGGATATGACCAAAGAATGAATTTTCCAAGGCCATCAGGTTCAATGTACCTACATTCTAATGGGACAAAGCCTAGCCATTCTTAAGATCAAAACTTCACAGTAACAAGTTGATAAATTCTCATTTATTTGGGAAAAATGTGACATAAGAATTCTTTGTAGGCTTAGTTGCTACAAATATGGCATTACATGGCACTGAGCTCAATGTCATCAGGTTGAATGCTTTCTTGTCTCAGTGGCAGTGATGATTGCTTATCTTCCATGCTGCAGTTGACATTTTCTCTTGCAAATTGAGATGAGGTGCCTGTAATAGTAAGGAGACTCCTTATTTCTGTGAATATCAAAAGTCAACAGTACTTTTGCAGAAGAAAACACATGAACATAGTGAGTAGAAAATATTGCCAGGACACAGTGCTACTCTGAAAGGTGAATTAGAGCTAACTGATAGCAACTTCTTGGTTCACAGCATTGTGATGCTGTCAGTTATGAGAAAGGAGATGGTTCAGTAATGAGAAAAAGGAGGGAAACTCTCTTTCAGAAATGGCTGGTCTTAAACCCTAAGAAATGAAAATGAGATGACAGCTGGATTTGCTTCATATCTAATGACAGACTACACATGAACTCATGTCCATGCATCTTCCCTTTGTCCAAAAATTTGACAGATCAACCAAACCCAATGTGTCTTGGTCCCCATAGATCACATGTCCTTATATGAGAAAAAGCCCAGTCCATGTCAATGATGTCATGTACCAACTGAAACAATGGGAATATATTTTTCTCCTATTGCTTTAATTCTATCGCTCTTTAAATAAGGCCATTCTGAAATTATAATGGAAAATGTTAACTCAAACATTAGTTTACATGTTTTATATAAAAATCATACAGTTTATAGACCAAATGTCTATAGTTCATAGGCCCAATTTCCTTAGTATTGTATACATTTGCAGATTATTCATTACAAATAAAAGGAGCACCCACATTCATGGTCAGATCACATGTGTCACTATGGATGTGAGGTACAGCAGCAAAAGTTCAAAAGCATTAACTCACACATATGTGAGTAGTGGTATGAACACAAAGAAAAATATGTTTTTTCTCTAAGAAAACTTGGGAAACTTACAATAAACTTTTAATAGTGAAAAGTTGACATCATTCAGTTTACAAGGCTGACTTCTGATATTAAAGAAAAATTGATGAGTAATGAGTCTAAACACTTGCTTCCCATAAGTAAGTAACATGATGTGAGATAGGGTTGTCTACCCACATGGCTGAGAATTCCTGGAACCACCTCCATCTTCTGGGGAAAAGTGTACCTCACTCATCTCAGGGGAAGAAGGAAATTTAGGAACAGGTAATTCTTCAACATCATCATAGCCATTCTCTGTGATAATAGCATGCTGTGTTAGAGGTTCTGAAAACACAATAAGATGGAAGAGAAAAATATAGGTAGGACAAGGCAATGTAAGTGTCTTCAAATACATTCTGATGACTGAATACAGGCACCATATTCCAAGGATGACCAGAGGCAAGTATATGATATCAATACTCTTAGAAACCACCAAATCCTTGATATATTCCAATAAATTAAGGCAAATAATATTTTATTAAAACATTCTCTAATTACAGAATAGACTAAAAAATTTAGACTCTGAATTCCAGGTACTAATATGTGAATAATGGAGACTCATCAAAATGCATGTGAAAAAAAAATCCAGGCTACCTATGCACTTTCTGAAGCAAGAATGTGTATAAAGCTGTGACAAACAGGAAGGCCTCACTTTCTTTAACACGGAGATAGGTAATCTCACTCCTAATTAGGCTTCAATATTTACTAGTGCTGTATTGACCTTTGGAACTCATCCTTGTTAAAGTGACTCATCCCAAACTGTCCATTTTTACAACTTGGGAAAGTCCCAAGTTGGACAATCTCCCCTCTTTGGCATACTGCCCAGAACAACTCTGGGTAAATGGTAATTGTAGGTTCTATGCACTCCATATATTTTAGTTAATATGAAAATTACCATTCAAAATTCTCTCAATATTAATATAAACCACAATGACTGGTTTACTACTCTACATCAGCATGAAAAAAATACTCTTGTTCTTTATCATCATGGAGGTTTTCTTTTCTTTTCTTTTGATTATAATATAATTTTTGAAAAAAATAGTAGTACTTTTGAATTTATGTACTTTAAATTTACATTTTCTATATATGTGTGGCTCTGTAGAAGTAGCTGTGGAGGCCAAGAATATAGAGCAGGACTTTTCTTATTCCAAGATCACTCTGTGAGCAGGCAAAAATAATTATTTTACCCTGGGAAGTATTAATCATCCCCAGCCTAATCACAGGAGAGCATTCTCCTCACATGAGACTACCTTCTTACGTACCCTGTAAAAGCAAGATTGTCTTTACTACCTGGAGAAGACTCAGACTCTCTGATCTCCTCGTTTTTCTCTGTGTAATAAGGGGGCTTAGTCACTGAGTCCTCAGATAGGTTTCCTGATCAGGAGAAAAACATCAGACAGGAGGCAGAGGCAGGACAGATGCAATTTTATAGTTCAGAGAAATTTTCAGTTTTCACATTTGTAGAGCAAGGCCTTGGAATTTCTACCTTAGCAAGAGGCTGACCATGTAAGTTAGAGTGCATCTCCCAGTTGTAAAGCTTTTGCCAATAAAGAGGGGAAGAGTGTTTGAAATGAGGGGAGAGGAATGGGAAACAAGAAGTATCAAGATGCATCATGTACAGGTAAAATTTTATATGATGAATGTTATCACTATGTACAACTGAAATGTAACAAAAAATTGACTTAAAAATTGTAGCTGCTAAAAATGCAAACCAAACCCAGCTCATGACCACAAAAGAGCATAAGGTACATACCTGGGTTGTCAAACAGGTCCTCCTTCTGTGGTTTTACAAGGTAATCTATCTCCTCATAAAAGGCCTCATTCAGACAATCTTCCAAAGCAGAAAGGCCTGAAAAAAGCAGAGTTCTAGTATTGTTCCTGGAGGCATTTCTTCACCACAAAAACATCTGAGTTGCCCCACTCTTGGCTCTGGGCACAGTCCTCTGGGGAGCAAGGTAACTGTCTTTGCATTGTACTCTTTTGAACAGAAGTACATTTTCTAAACCTGCATGATTCTACACTCAGTCAAACTCTCACTTTCTACACAGAAACAAATGATTTTTAGAGCTCCCACATAAACCCATGATGAAAGTTTCAAGTATTTTAAATATTAAAATATAATTACAGGAACATGTTTTCCAGATAATGAAAATGTATACTAAGGCATGACTACTACTGAAAAGTCACACTTTGTCTGATGTTTTCTTTTATGGTTTATATCTAAAATGTTACCCCAAAGACTGATGTTCTGAGATGGGGATTGGTGAGATGGGGTGGGGTCACTGAGATTCGGTTTTGGAGAGGTGTATTCTTGTCCTCTTCCCTTCACTCTTCTCTCTGATTCCTCAGCTCTATGTAGGGGCCAGTTTTCCTACAACATGCCATTCTGAGATAGTTTTTGCTGTGGAGCCAGCCAACTGTGAACTAACTCCAATTAAATGGAAAGCCATAATAAACTTCTGACCATTTAAATTGCAGGTGTTAGGTTATTCTTTTCCAGGATTGGAAAGATGGCAAACAGAAAATTGGTATGGATTTCAGACTGTTCTGTCAGTGTTTCTGACTGTATATTTCAGAAGCCTTTGAAACTGGTTTCCTTACGTAGTGTGGAAAGTATTGGAGATGTTGACTATAGAAGTCTTAAAATGCTGCAAGCAGAGTAGACAGAGATTGATGGCAGATTCTGTTCAGAGTTTGGAAGGTCAGAATGATGTTTAGAATGTGGACAAAATGCAAGCTAGGAAGTTTCAGTTGGGAAAAAAGGATACGATTTACAGTAACAGAAATACAAGTGCATTATACCTGGCAGAAATCTCATATTTATTTTATCTATGCCCTCAGACTTTGTGGGAGACTGAGATTTTAGGTGATGGATCTAATAATCTTTCAGAAAAAATTTGAAAGAAGCTAGTGTCTAGACTGTGTCATGGGTATTTATGGCTGCTTTTAACCAGATATACAGTTATAATCAGGATCAAAAAGGATCAGCCTACTAATTTCAAAAATTCACAAGTTCACCAAAAATGAAGGGACTGTATAGTTGGAGTAAAAGAGAATGGTATTTGCCAAAAATATTAGCATTAAAAACAAAACAATACTTTGTATCATTTTCAAAAGGAAAGTTGCAATGAAGGCATCTCAGTTAAGACGTCACCTATCTCAGGTCCAAAATCATTTAATTTTAATCTGAAAATCAAAAATCTCTGGGTCTCCTGCTCAAAAAGGGCCTTCTACACAAATGTTTGTCTGGAACTCATTTCACTTTGACCAGCCATCTACGCCCTCAGGTTTCACTTATGCAATGGTCCATGGGCACAAGATTGTTTCTCAGCCAAACAGTAGATCTTGGTACAGTGCACACTGTATTAATTTTACATGCATGCAGGATGCTAGAGTTATGGTATCATGGAGATTTCTGTCAAGATTTCAAAGGAATTACTAAGAGAGCACTGTGTGGAGCTGGGAGTGAAACCCAAGGGAAAGTGGAGACTCTAGATAGTTGGAAATGACAGGAGCATTAAACTTATGCTGAGTAAAACACACAAAGCGAATGCAGCTGAATCAAGAGAGAGGCTATATAGTTCACCTCTTATCATGATTTGTCCTAGGTGTTGAATGTGGAAAAGGTAGTGTTTGGTTTGCTCAGTTACATTCCTTTATATCCCCCCAATCTTCCCTTTCAAAATGGACATGCTTATTCTGTTCCCATGTCTTGGAAACTTCTGTCTCATTGCTGAGATAAACTACTTGACACTCAAAATGAAGGAAACAAAGGTTTGTTTAGCTTATGGTTTTTGGAGGTTTCAGTGCATACTCAGCTGGCTCCCAGGAAGGGTGACATGGTTGAGGGGCAGCCAAGGTGGCATGGTTGAAGGGCAGGCAAGGTGGCATGGTTGAGGGGCAACATTTAGTGGAGGTCAGAAGTGATGAGAAAAGCACACCTCCTTTCTTCCCTTATATTGTATGCCAACTATACACCACTATAGGCACAGCACTCACACTGCCAATCCCAGCACTAGACAACAAAGCAGTCACAAATGCTAGACTCAGCCACCTGCATGACTGCATGTGGCTTTGGAGGAAAACCCAGACACAATCCACAGCATCATATATTTTAGAAGTATATAATTTTATCTTTGGTTTTGATAGGATCTCACAGACAAAAGTTGCCTTAAGTCTCTGAGGAGATTTTGAACTTAGACTTGTCAAAAATGCTGAAATTATTAAAATACTTAGATATTTTGTTTACATTTTTCATAATATAATGGGCATGAGACTTTTCAAAACACTGGGTTGAATGTCATAGCTTAGATAAAAAATATTTCCCAAAAGTCTTGTGTACTAGCATCATGGTGGCCTTATATCTGTGAAAGTTTTCATCCACTGGAGAGTTGATAGCTGACTGTGCTGTTAGAAAGTGGGTCTGGGTGGAAGAGGCAGTGGCACATCTTTGCAGGGAATACCTCCTCACCAGTTCCTCCCTTTTTCTTTTCCTTTGTTGCCAACATACAGTAAACAGCTTTCCTCTGCCATGAGGTTCTGCCATATAGATTCTGTCTTGAACCTAGCCACCAATGTACTGAGACCACTAAAGCTGTGAAACAAAATAATCTCCTCCTCCTTTGAAGCTGTTGGATTCAGGTATATTTTTTTAGTGTCATGAACATGAGTGGAACTCTCTCCATAAATTCCAGGTTACCAGAAGCTAAACCCCACCTTGGTTCTCTGTTTTCCATCTGTGAATCTGAGTCCCCAGGATGATGAGGAGCAGAAAGAGGAGGGCTCCCAGGATGATGCAGATGATCACTGGTAAAGAAAAGAAACCTGGAGCTGGTGTTGAGGCCAAAATGGTGCCTGAGGAAGAAAAGAGGCCATCAGACTCCAGAAGGACAAAATTATGTCTTCTGGGATGGGGCTCTCCAAAATGAATTCCTGTTAGCTTTGGAAGCCTGGTGGTTGCCACAATTGAATGAAATTTCATGGTGACTTTGAAAGCCTGATCATTTACCCTACTACAATTTTGTGTAAACATGCAGAATCTCTACTGTAGATGCATGAATATCTAAACATTTCTCTGGCCTGATTCAAGGCCGAAGAACCACTTACTTTTACAAATTGGGGGAATTGTTGTCCTTTCATCTAGAGAGAAAAGAAGGAAAACAGAATCACTCTAGTTTGTTATTGTTAACTGGACACTCACACCATCAGTGCACATATTTCTCTCCCAGAAACCAGGAATTTAGAGCACAGCCTTTGCAGAACCATGGCTGTAGACAGAGGCTTAACTTGGATGTACAGATTTGCACAGCCCCAGTCCTTGCCTCTGGCCCTGCCACTCACCTGAACACCTCACGCCAGCGTCCTGTTCATGCTTGCAGTCACTCTGTCCCCAGGGAGCCCTGCCACAGTCCCACAGGGAGGACTCCTTGCCTCTGCACTGCACCTCATCCAGCCAGATGCTTCCATTTCCAGGGCCAAATGTAGCCTTTCCCAGGGCCTCCAGGGCAAGGCCACAGCCCAGCTGCTGACACACAACCTCAGCCTCTGCCAGATCCCAGGAGTCATCGCACACTGTGCCCCAGGAGCCTTCATGCCACACCTCCACTCGCCCTGAGCACTGGCTGTCTCCTCCTGTGAGCCGTAACTTCTGTGTGTCTGGAAAGGCAGCAATACCTCCTCTTACTGGCTTGGTGGAGGAAAGGAGCCCCTAGGAGATATGGGGAAGCTAGGAGGGGCTGAGGTACCTGTGCATGGGGCAGACTCTGGACAGCTCTTGGGTCTTTGACCTATAGAAGGAGATAGTGGAGAAGATCTAGGTCAGGAGTGGCTGATCCTTTCCTCCACCAAAACAAAGATCTCTAAATCCTGAGTGCAGTCCAGATGACAATGGTGGATAACAGCCTTTAAAATTACTCCAGCAATTTGCTTGCTTAGATATCACTGGTTGTATCCATTATTGACATTTAAAATTACTTTTTCATTTCAACTGTATAACACTCTCCACATTCCCACACCAAATACAAACTCAAATATGCACAGATACATACACACACTGGAAGAAAGGCCCCACATGACCAAACTCCTTTGTTCCTGTGTTAGCACAGTGTGTATCATGGTGGTCTATTTCATCAATAAATAAGTCCAGAGTGCCTTTTCCATATACTCTGAGTAGGGGCTTGTAAATATTTACTTAATGAATGACTAGATGTGTTAATTTTGCTAAATTTAATTCTTATAACTTCTTGATAATCAGAAAGAACAGAAATTAATGGCATTGATTTCTAGTATCATATACTGAGCATTACAATGTAGTTTGTAAATAATCACAATAGTGATTTTTAGTCAAAATTTCAGGAAGATTTAATGGAAGTTTTAAAGCTTTAAAAATTAGAAAAATTTTTAAAATTTTACTTAACATAAAGAGAATAGAAGAAGACAGTAAAGTGAACAGTAAGTAGCTAGACATGTTAGGTGAGTTCCAGAGAACTCAGTGATCCTGAGTTAAGCTAACACAGGACAGGGCACAGAGACACAGATCAAAAAAGTACATAAAGCATCTGCATCCATAAGAAACAGATATGAATCCCAAACATTACAGATAATCCAGGTATATACATGGCACTTGTCCTACATTATCAAAATTGTACATATTTTCCATATTATCCTTTCAAACTTCCTTACTGTAAAGAGCATCTTTGAAAATGGTTAATGGAATTTTGTGCAGTGGTTATGAAATGTAAAAACTGCATCAAAGAAATTGTTCATTTAATACTTTTTTCTTTTGAAGCTGCCTAGCTCTTTAACTACTTCATAGCTTTGTATTACTTCATTGACCCTGTAACCACAAGAGTGTAACCTAACATATAGGATGCCACATTGTACCATATACCACACTTCATAAACTGATGAACATTAATCTACCCTTGTAACTGATGAAATCACCCTGCTAGCTCATCAGAACTTTCAGGTTGTTCTGTATCACCTTTGTATCTCCTTTCTGTTTCCTACTTGTGCACCATATAAAAACCCTAGGCAATCAGAGATCAGGGCCCATTCTTGTGGGAATGATTCCAACCAGTGATCATCAGCATAAATAAATCTGCCTCCAAATCCTGCATGTTGTTTAGGCGTTTCTGCTTTCCTTTAAATGTGCTTAGTTTAAACATTAAAGGTTTTACTATTTCCTGATTCTTTGTCTTTTTGAAGAAAAACATTACCAAGATAGTAAGTTTTATGTCTGGATGTCCTCTCAAAGCTCATGCAGTCATGGGGTGCAGGCTTTTCAGAGGCAGTTGAATGTAGTTTGTGATTGACACACTTTTCAAGGGTGGGAATAAGGGTGTTGGGGTTAAGTGTGGTTGATGGCTGAATCAGCCCACTGATAGAATTAGCCTCACTCTAATCCTGGTAGACTGGGTATAATATAATGATCAGGAAGAGGCATGTGTTTCTCTCTTCCAATTTTTCTTTTGCTGTCTTCTGCCACAGTGAACTATTGCCCCTCTCCCATGTGCCACCCAGACTTGGGCCAGATTATTATGGATTAAGACTTTTATAAACTGTGTGCTAAATAGTTTCCCCTTTAACTTTGGGATGTTGGGTGTTTTGTCTCAGCAATTAGAAAAATAACTGAGACACAACGTATGATCTTTTCCTTTAGGAATCTTCAGTTTCCACAGGGAAAAGATAAAAAAATGAGGAAAGAGTCAGTGGAGACTCCTGTAATCCAGCACTCAGGAGGCTGAGGCAGGAGGATCATTATGAGTTTGAGACCAGCTTGAGTTAGAAAATGAGCTCAAGGTCAGCTGAACTGCATAGTGAGACACTATCTCAAAAAGACAAAAAATTAATTGAGAATATAAGTATTTGTGAAATATTTATGTTTACATTCCCCCTTACTCTGATCTTCAGATATGTCTCAGCACATTACTTGAGATAAAATTGAATGAGGTGTGTGTGTGTGTTTGTGTGTGTGCATAAGACAGAGAGATAAGAGAGAGATAAGAAGGAGAAACAAAAAATGTTGAAGGAAGTGAGAACATTATGAAAGAAAAACAAGGATAGAAGGAAAGAGGGTCAGAAAAATATAATGAGTGCATGCTTTTTGAACCATATTTCAATGGAAATATTGTAAACAAAATTCACAAAATTTGCACTGTATATAAAAATAGAAATCATTGGTTTTAAATTGTTAAGAAAGAACATATAAAAATAATATGCAATAATATTGTGAAAAGAAATAAAAAGACAGAATCAAGGTCTACCATTGCATGAATAAATGAATTTTCAGATGTTTCTTTAAAATCATTAAGTATATATAACTCAAGGTAATATTAGTGTATAAAAGGTGATATGAGATGATGAAATTATCATTTTATATTTTTACATATTGCTTTTGCTTATAATAAGTACATGATAATTTGTAATTTAAGTGAAAAAAGGAAGTGTTTCTTGAGATCATAAGTAACTGGTATGAAAAGCTTAAACTTTGTAGAGCTCAGCAAGTACAAATTCAGCAACAACAAGTGTGCCCAATCAGGGAAGAGAAAAATGGGTGTGAATGTAAGGGAGGGTGTTCTGGCCACCCCTTCCTGCCTCCAGTGTTTTTTCTTTTTTGCCCAGAAGACTGCCTTGCGTGCTTCCTGAAGACCTGGCATGAATGAAGAATTTCATTAGAATGAAAACAAGCCCACTCTTCATAGTCCTCTCACATTTTCCTGAGCAGCTTACAGAGCATCTTCTCCCTTATCTAGAGTAAAGTCCTTCAAAAATCTGAGGACAATCTGCTTACATGTTCCCTTGCATAGGGACTAAATAGGGTAGTTATTGACTCCCTGCAACATAGATTCCAATTGATTTTTCACCTGAGGCACAGAATGGCATATTCCACCATCACATCTGAGGTCAAGTCACCCTGTCACACATCAGCACATTATCAACTTAGAATTTTAAATATATTTCCAGCATCAAATAGGTAATATATTATAAAACAGAATCAGAAAGAGGAAACCACTGGATGCCAGTGAAATAACCCAAATATTTAAGGTAATAATCAGATTGAAGGAGTAGAAGCATTAAGGAGATATCTTTAGATAGAGATAGGAGAACTTCCTATTATATTGAAATAGGAGAGAGAGAGAGAGAGAAACAAGAAATGAAGGTGAATTGATCCTAAGCCAAAAGTAATAAGAGAGACATTACTGAAATTATAGCTGATATAAAAAGTGGGAAGTAGAAACAGAGTGATTGGAATCAATCATTCTATTTTGCAAACTAAATTTGAGATGATTATTAGGTATCAAGTGATGAAATCAGTCAATAATGAAATACCAGTTTGATATTCAGGACAGAACAAATTGTGGAAGTTTACATTTTGGAGCTGCTGATGTGATGAATGCATCTGAGGCCATGGAACTTAGAGATCTCATCTGGGTGAGGAGCACCATGAAAGAAGAGTAGAGAGTCATAGGCTCAGCACTTAGTGGGTATCAAGCTAGCAGTTGAACAGAGAAGCTGAGACCCAAAAAGACTGGGAAAGTTGAACCATTGATATGGCTAATGATCAGAGGGAAAAAATGTAAGGGAGAGATTGTCAAGTTGCTGAATGCTGCTGTGAAGTAAAGAATAGTTAGAGATAATTTTCTGCTATGTTTTTATTTTCTTACTGATTCTGAGGAGTAGCAGAGTATAAGGTTTAATTGGGATAAGTTGCACATTAGTAGAGTGACAAAAAGTGAGCACAGTGACCACTGACAATTCTTTTTTGAGGTTTTGGGGGTCACAAGGAGAGAAAGGATTTATGTAAGACTCTTTATCACCCTCTTTCTGCTCTCACCATGAGACTTTTTTCAATACTTCAAAGGTACCATGTTCCTCCCACCAAAAATTTACATTGATTACAAAGTTTATCAGATCATTACTTCATATTTCACATGCTCCATTCAAACTTCCTGATATTTTTCACATAAATTAATGTCAGCATAGGTGCCTCTATTTGTGCTATTTGAAACAAGAAAGGAATATATGGATTAAATATTCTAAAATTCAAAATTCATTTTGTAAACATATTGAAACCCAGCACTTAATTATGAAAACATGAAATTTCCCTAACATGAAACCTACAAGTGTGAGACAGTTACACATAAATGGAGAGTAGATCACCTGAACATGTAATATAAGTTGTGTCCCTTGGTAGGCAAGACCTTTCTTTCCAAGCATCAGAAGGACACTGCCAGAGAGAGGAATCAGTTTTCCTACACTGGATTCCATCTACCCACTGAGGTCTAAAATCTTCCCTCACAGGAACTGAAGTGTTGAGGGTCCCACTGTCCCCACAGCCAAGCTGTCTGCAGATCACAGACAAGGTCACATCTTCCATGGGGCTGCGACAGACACTGCCCCAGCTTCCATTGTAGAAAATCTCCAGCCAGCCAGAGCACTCCTCGTCTTTGCTCACTATCCTGAGAGCCAGGAACTCTGAAACAGAACAGGGCACAAAAATCTATTAACTCTCTGTTGCCTTTTTTACCTTATAAGGAGTGAAAACTCACTGTTGACATTGTTGAGTGGTTAGCCTTTACATGGAAATACTGAAATGTCTTTATCATTTACCTGTTTTGCCATCTTGAAGCTGGCATTTGATTTCTGCCATAGTGAATTAGAGAAATGTGAAATGCAGAGATTCTGACCTGATAGTTTTACAGGAATTAAAGGCTGAATCATGCTTCCTGAATAAACTCCTGAAGAACTCTTCAGATGGTAGTAAAGGCAATGGAGTGAAGATAGAGTAGGACAACACTGAATGTGTTCACTTTCTGAGCCTTAGAGCCTACAGTGCATTGCTTCACTTGGCAAAAGGGCTTTGCAGACCAGATGAATTGAAGGCCTTTCAGTCCTTAGATTATCTTAGTGATCTTTGGATCTCTAATCCTTGTTAATTTCTGTATTAATGAGGAGAGTCCCATCTCATAACATGCTTATTCTGTATCCCAACTAGCAGGCCACATATTTATGACATTGGTTGCAGGGAGTTACTACCTTAGAATAAGGGTTAGATAATTGTATTGCATTTGGCTTGAAGGAGCCAAGGAATTTAGGCAGTTTCTAGAATCTAGAAAAGCAATAGTTATGAGTATTCCTTGATCATCAGAGGAATGTATCCCTGCATTCACCTTAGTTTTAACCCAGTCAGAAGAGGATCAGTCTTCTATCTGAAGAAGTAAAATGTAATAATTCATGTTGTTTGAGGTACTGTGTGGCAATTTGTTACAGGAGCAATAGATATCTAACAGAATGGGTTTCAAAGGGTTTATCCACAGGAAACTGATGGACCCTATAGGAAATGACTGTCAGGTGAAAGAGATTAAAGGAGGGACAAGAAACTCAACTGCTGGAGGAAGTGATAGCACCTCATTTTTCCTCTGCTGGAAGAAAAACAATGGGGAAGGAGCCTTCTTACCTGTGAACTATTCAGCTCCTGTCTCACGTGTCATCCTATGGTCAGAGGGCATCCTGGAAACCCTCCCTCTTCCTCCCATCTGTGGACAGTGTGAGCACAGACCTGAACAGATGACCCCTGCATCCTCCTTATGCCTGCAGTCATGCTGTTCCCAGCCCTGGGAAGGGCAATTCCACACGTGAGACTCCTCTCCTGTGCAGTTCAGCTCATCCAGCCAGATGGGCCCTGATCCCTGACCAAAGTGGGCAAAGACTGTAGCATTGAGGGCCACTCCACAGCCCAGCTGTTTGCACACCACGTGGGCATCACTCAGGTCCCAACTGTCATCACAGATGGTGCCCCAGGATCCCTGATGCAGAATCTCCACTCTTCCTGCACAGTGACTGCCCCCATTTGCCAAGCGCAGCAGTCTGCTGTCTGAGGAAACACAGAATCAGGTCAGAGGTGCCGACATGGGAAGGAACAGGTTCTTTTCTGGGGACATCCTCACCTGAGCAGTTGGCAGCCTGTACCTCTGAGGCTGTGGAATATGCTGTGTCAGGCAGGGAGTCCTTGCACTGGGGTAGAAGTTGGGTTTCATTTCCTATACATAAGGTAAAAGATCAGGAATCTGAATTATATTATTGTAATCTAGGGTGGTATCTAGGATAAAAGCTGTGAAACAGGAGCGGTCATATCTTGTCTCCAGATCCCTACTTCTATATAAAGATATTTACTTTTGACTACACTCTACTTTTTTGTTTGAAGTCAAACACTAAGAATGACTAGGAAAGCAAGAATATCTAACATTAGGTCTGCTTTAAATTTGTCAATGCACTTATTTATCTTTTTCATTATTTTCATTGCTACCACTTCAGATATTTCAGGTGTGTGGCTAAAATTAATAATTTTCTAAATTTGCTAAAAGCAAAATAATTTTCTAAATTTGCTAAAAACAAAATTCAGATGAATCCAAAGCATGACCTTGAGTCAAAGAGGTTTTGAGAGCACATACTTCACTTTTATATAAAAAGAAAAACTAAAGGAAATTATTCCTTAGTTGTGCAAGTTAAAGTGGTTTCTTTTCAGGACAGGAGAACAGAGTGATTGATGACATGTCCAGGTTATGATTGGAGGAAGTGCTAACATTCCTTTTGGTGGTGGTAAATGTGTCTAATAGAGGTCTGTATTTATTTTATACTTAGTTCTGTATGGACTGGAATTAAAGGGTAATATTTATTTTTAAATACTTATTGGAATATGCTTCATCTTGATCTGAATTGTTAAGGACAAGTTTGATGACTATGTCACTATAACGTTTGAAGTCACTTCTTGCTCTCTCCCTACTCTCTCCCTGCTCTCAATTTGTACTCTCAGAGACATGAGACTCCAGGCACATCCCGAGCAATACTGAACTACTCACCCTAAAAGCATTCTTACCTGAGCAGACCACAGAGGCTGTGTTCCCATGGGCACAGGCAGAAACACCAAGAGCAGTCATAGGGCAACTCCACAGGAAGGACTCATCCCCTGAGCAGTGAAATTGGTCTTTCAAGATCTCATCCCCTCCTTCAACAAAGTATTCTCCTTTGGGGGTAGAGATGGCAACTCCACAGCCCAGCTGGTGGCACACAACATTGGCATTGGCCATGCTCCAGTGGGATGCACAGAGCACCCTCCATCCTGCAGAAGTGTTCACCTCCACCTGACCCTCGCATTGAGATGTGCCATTTTTCATGAGTCGAATTTCGGTGAACTCTGGTAGAAGAAGACAAGGTTTCATCACATTTGTTCTTATTCCTGCTTAATATATAGAAGTCCTGCTGAGTCTTACCTGAGCAGATAACTTGGACAGTCCCTCTAGGGTGGCAGTTGTCTCCATGACAAGGTGCTCTGGGGCAGAACCACAGCTGAGTCTCCTTACCCTCACACTGAAATGCTTCATGCCATATCTGTTCCATATTCTCTCTGAAAGGAACATTTCCCAGGATAGATACAGCCTTACCACACCCAAGCTCTGCACAGATAACATGGGCAGTGGGGAACGTGAAGTTCACATCAGATACTGGAACCCAATCTCCTTCAGAATTCACTTCCACTCGCCCTGAGCAGCGTCCTTCTCCAACCAGATGCAAGTATCCTAGAGAGAGAGAGAGAGAGAGAGAGAGAGAGAGAGAGAGAGAGAGAGAAAATAAAAGAAAAGAAAAGAAAAGAAAAGAAAAGAAAAGAAAAGAAAAGAAAAGAAAAGAAAGAAAAAAAAGGTGAGTGTCTAAACCTAGAATTTGGTAGTATCATGTGACAGTCAATAGTGTGAAAGGTCTTTTTGTGCTGTTTTTCCCCCAGGAGTTGGGCATGGGAAGAGGGTTTACCAAGTGGAGTGAAAATGAATCTTGTATGTGCAAATATCTAAAAAAAAATCAGAGGTAATGCACAGGTCTGTTATGAATAGCTGAATCCCAGGAATAGAAAGATATAGACATAAATATAGTTATAGATGTAGATGTAGATATATAGGTATGAATACACCTTTAAGTATAGAAATACTTATAAAGACATGTTATTCTATTTTCTTATGTATAATGTCTATGTCTGTTTTTGACAATTTACCTTATTCTGTAATTCTGCATTCATTCCCTCACTATAAACTTAATGTATAATAAGGCTATGGTTATTTAAAACACTATTACAGATATATTTTAATGCCCATATAATAATGATTTTTAATTAGTCATTTTAATATTTATAAACACATAGGCGGTCATTTTTATTTCTATTTATATAGTTTGACACTGAGGGAATAACTCGGTTCATTGCAAACTGATTTCTATTATAGAGGTACAAAGAAAAATTAGAAGCTATGTCAGAAGAGATTAAGACATTGTAAAATTTCTTTCTCTTTCTTTCTTTCTCTTACTCTTGTTTTTTCACTCTTTCTCACTTTTCATTTTATGAGAGGTTTTTTTTTTGTTCCTAGAGAGTAATGTTTGAATGATACTTGATGCTACATATTAAAAGTGATCAGGAAATAATTTCAAGTTTGGATTCAGAGTTTTTAGGCGGTACTTCAAAATAGGTAAATACATGCTCTGTAACAGATTTGTAAAGAAAAATTTCAGCCTGGATTTCTCTTCTCAACATAAAAATATAGTCAGTAATATTTTTATTTTTAAGTAACCTTTTAGGATTACTTAGGACAAGCAGAGTGAATTTTTCTCTACTTTCTTAAATAGTGACTGTAGAAATCACAGTTAAACATGCTTGTATATTTTGTGACATTTATACATTAAAAAGAAGTCTGAAATTCTGAAGAATTTCTATAAGATCATTTCAGCCTATGTTATGATCAGAAAGAGATGACTGTAATACTTTTACATGGAAAGCCAGAATTCAGACAACAATTTCAACCAAATATAATGAATCTCAATGTCATATAAAATTAAAATTAATGTGATTGGCAGTGGTGTCATTAATAAATAGCCATCAATATTGCTGGGCAAGTACAGCACTGATCTTGTTCCCTATTCCTAGACAAAGCAAAATCCCTCTGTGCCAATGGATGTACCTTGTTTCCTTCATGACTTCTAGTTACCAGCTGGATCCACCAGCACCTTAACTGTCAGTACAGCAAAATCATTGAGGGTGGCCAGTTGTGCAGGAATTGACCAGAATTTCTGTCTCAATTAAGTATTAAAATTTGCCTTCAGTTACTTTTTCCTTTTTATTTATTGGTTACATTTCATGTGCATTTATTTTTTTATTTTAAAGGGGAAATATAAAAATAACAAAAAAATACCTGTCGAATAGGATAGTAGGAGTATTACAGAAATTAATACACTATGTATGGTTGTCTTCATAGTAGTTATTCAGTGTACAAGATATAGGCATGGCATCTTTTCCAAACAATATTTGCACAAACCTTTCTTTTCAATGCACTATTAGAAACTAGTTGTAATAACTATCTTAACTATGTTGTGTATAAATACTTTTTTTTCTTTTCCCCTTTTTTCCTTTCTCCTTCCTGCATCACAGTTGTTCTTTTCTTTGAACAGTTTCTTCCCAATTCACAATATCTAGTGTACATTTTAGACTTTACTCACTTAATTTCTCATAGTACTGAGACAATATGATCTTGAATGTATGGGTCTGATTTATTTTACTTATGAATATGCACTCAAGTTGCATCCATTTATCCATGAAAAAGGAAAGAAAAGTCACAAACTCAGTGACTTTTAGTAATTAGTAATTATAAAGGGAGAAATAAAGGATTCCACAGAAATCCTAGAGACCTACTATGAGAACATATATTTTCATAAGATAGAAAATACTGAAGTGATGTACAGATTCCTAGACATCATCAAATTGTGAAAACTAAATCAAGAAGATATAAAAATTCAAAGAAATTTAATGTCAGTCAATGAAATTGAAAACACAATTAAAAGTTTACTGACAAAAAAGCCCAGCTCCTGACACATTCACTGTTGAGTTCTACAGGCTAGAGAACAGCTACTGCTATTAACATAGAACCTCTTTAAAGAAACTAAAAGGGATGTAATGCTTCCATAATCATTCCTAGAAGCAAAAATTACCCTGATTCCAAAAAAAGGGAAGAATGCAACCAGAGAAGACAACTACAGGCCCATTTTCCTAATAAACATAGGTGCAAAAAGTCCTTAATAAGACACTATCAAACAAAATGCAGAAAATCATCAGAATAATGTATAATATAACCAAGTAGGATTTACCCCAAGGATGTAGAGATGGTTCAACATATGCAAATCAATACATATAGTACACTATATTAGCTGAACCAAAGACAAAAATCATATGATCATCTCAAAAAATGCAGAAAATTATTTGGCAAATCCAACATCCATTTGTAACTAAAAACCTACAGAAAATTGGAATAGATGGTCTTTATCTGAATCTGAAGAAAGCCATCTATGACAAACCAACAGCTAACATCATATTAAATGGTCAAAAACTGAAAATTTTCATTCTAAAATCAATAAGATGACAAGGATGACCATTATCACCTTTCCTATTCAATATAGTTCTGGAAACCTTAGCCAGAACAGTTAGAGAAGAGAAACAAAGGAGCAAATATAGGAAAGGAAGAAGGTAAACTATCATTATTTGCAGATAGCATTATACTCTACATTGAAGACCCAGAAAACTCCAACAAATGTTGTATTTCTAAGTCTCAGGAAGACAAATGAAATTCCAAATTTGAATGAAACATCACCAGCTATTTGGGATGTCCTATTTTAGAGGAGTCTGGGATATCTGCTGTCTTGGTTACTTTTCTCTCTCAGACACTCAAGGTCTGAAATTAGGGAAGGGAAAGTTTATTTCTTATAAGTTGGAGGCTTCAATCCATGCTCAGTTGGCTCCAAATAATGGGGTAGCATCATGACCACTGTAAACAGCAAGTGTGGACAGCAAAAGAGAAATACAGGCTTTCTTCCCACCATCACAGCTTATGCTGGCTCTACCCCAGGGTTGGTGTAGTACTCATAGCACCAATCTGAGCACTATACAGTGAACCCAATCACGAATGCTAGATTTGGATGCAACCATGATTACATGAGGCTTAGTGGGGCCACTGACATAAACCATGACATCTGGTTAAGGTCTGCTCTAGCTGAATTGTTATTGGAGTAATTGAGCCTTTGGAAATAATTTCTTGTCTTCTGCTTTACTAAGTGGTTGAGTAAAATGGCACCATTATAACGTATTTTTTCCTTTTTCTTTTCTTTGGTCATCTAAGAATCCATTGAGAAGCCAAACTTAGGCATCATATTCTACCTATTTTTCCTTCTGCACAACTTACAATCAATCACAAAACTTCAGACTTTGAGTTGTCTGTTTGATTCATCTACATTCCTGACATATGGAAAAAAATGTCTGGTAATTTCCTCAGTGCAGTCCTCTTACTTGATCATGAGTAATGCAATATATCACGGATTAAGCATGATACAAAAATTTCAAATGCTGGATATTTACCTTCAATGACCATTATCCTTGGGCTGAAACAATAATATGTGCCATCTTTCTCTGACTTGTATACAAGATATATATTGGAATTGTTTCTTTGAATTTTGAGGTATAATACGAAGTCAACTTATGTGAGGTATTTGTTACAACACAAGACATTTAATATACTATACAGTGCTTCATCTATCAGTAACAATTCTAATGATAAATGGCAGAAAGCCAATTCAAATATGTTTGGTGTACAAAGCTGTAAGATTTAACAGAAAGGGTAAATTTCTCAAGAAAGTGCATGAGAACTGGGAATTTGATATTTTTAGTACAATTCATTTATACTTTTTTCTAGTTTCTGCTTCTTTCCTTTTACACTTCCTCTTTTGAAAATGCTTTTCACACAGCTAAGCCTCTGTATCCTGCCATGATACTTTGATAAATAAGAAGAGGATAAATACTAGACAGGGTCCAATTGAACCCTACCTGCTTTGTGAGCCCATGCATGTGACCAAGGAGATGAGAACACTGAGAATGAGCATGGTGTCTGGACACAGTGCCAAGAATAGGTATTCACTTCACACACTAAGAGATGCTTAGCTGAAAATCAGAGCTAGCAAAGCATGTTGGATCCATGTAAAAATAAATATTTTATGGTTTTGAAGTTCTTAGTGTTTTACATGGAAAAGCAGAAGTATTTTTGTGTATTCTTTAACAAATGTTTGTAAATGTCAATGTAATGAATTCTATTTTATTTTGCATGAGATTTTAAAGTTCACAAGAAATAATTGTAAAAATTCCAAGACACTTATGAACTGATATTGTAGGGAAGGTCAAGGGGAAGTAGGCAGCATAGGGCATGACTTGGATGGCTAAAGAGGTAGAGATGATAATGGTGACCATATGCTTACATTGCATTGTATACTGGGAAGTTGCCCACTGTGGGAACATGTCATGCACTTGTTACTTGTCCCTGTACCCCATGAATCTTGGCTTACTCCCAGAAACAAATACTAAAATCTTGATTGGTCTAAATTATACCAACTTGTGAAACAGTTATTTTCAGGAATCAGTTTACCCTTATAAGTATGAACAATGCGAAGACTCCATGGTGAGAAGCTCACTTTGAGCTTGTCCCTCTCAAATAGCTCACTGGCTGCTCAACAGACCTTGTTTTTGCAATATAATTAATCCTCTGATTCATATTGCCTTCATTTTGTGTTGTTTGATCAGTGCTGGATTGGTTCCTTATGTAGTGTCTGGGGAGGATTTTTGTTTGTGTGACCCTCTTTTCTGCTGGTGTTTGATAGCCTTGTTGTGTCCTGGCTTATATATGAATCACTTCAATCCCTGCCTCTGTCTTCACATGGCTACCTTCCCTGTGTCTGCTACTGTGTCTCCTTTCCTAAGGACACAGTTAAATTGGATTAAGAGTAGCAGTGAAGACTTCAGTAAATTACTGAGGACTGTCATAGACAGTAAGCTAAAAATGAACAATGTCTCAAATATTCTCTGCTTTACTGAAATATTAATTAGTGTTAATTTCCTACTGCTTTTTTGAAATTCTATAATTTCTATCTTTTTTCTGTTTTTCTTTTTAAAATTAAAAAAATAACAAGGAACCATTAAATACTAATCCAACAGCTTCAAGATGATGCAAAGAATAGCATTATAAGGTTAAGAGGTGTCAATGAAAATGCAGGGTCCAATGCAAATGGCATAAATAAATTATTGTGGAAGTAATAGCAGAAAAATTGTCAAGCATGGGAACAGAAACTGATACTCAGACAAGTGAGGTATATAAAGCTCCAAACAACCATAACAAAAATAAATCTTCACCTAGACATATAATATTCACAATCCCAGAAATTCAGCAAAAAATAGAATATTAAAAGCAGTTAGAGAAAAGAAAGAGATCATCTATCAAGAAAACTCCATTAAAATCATGGCCAGATCCTCAACACAAACCCTCAAGTTAAAATGAGCTTTCAAGGAATTATTTCAAGCCCTCAAAGAAAACAACTTCCATGGGCCATGATGGTGCATGCGTGTAATCCCAGTATTCAGGAGGCTGAGGCAGGTGCATCATAGTAAGTTTGAGAGCATCCTGGGCTACAAAGTGAGCACAAGGTCAGCCTGAAATGCATAGTAATACCCCATGTCAAAAAGACAAAAAAAAGAAACAATGAATGAAAGAAAGAAAACTTCCAATTGTACTGTGCAAGACTATCTATCAAAATTAATGGAGACATAAGATACCTCCAAGACAAAGAACAACTGTAGAAATATATGTCCTCCAAACAAGCCCTACAAAGGGTACTGAAAGATATTATAGATAGAGATGAAAAAAACCCCACAATTCCCAGAACAAATATGAAAACTAACCACCAGGCCGGACAAGCAATTAAACAAAGGGAAAAAGCAGGAAACATACAATGGGACAATATGGCAAAGGATAAGCCAACACATATCAATCATAACTCTGAATGTAAATGGACTCGATTCAGCAATTAAAATGAATAGGTTACCAGAATGGATAAAGAAGCAAGATCCAGGAAATTAAAAGCTCCATTGAAACCTGGCAAAAACTTTTAACAGAAAGTAAAGACAAACTTTCAAAACTTTAAGATAGATTTGCAAAGTATGATCATGAAAGGAAGGATCTCTTAAAAATAACAAGGAACCCTGAAGCAACAATACAAATGGTAGAAGATGACAAGAGGATTTAAAACCTAAGAATAAAATATGTGAATGAGCAACAAATACAAATGAAATAAAAAGTCTATTCACAGAAATAAGTAAGGAAAACTTCCCAAACATAGGTAACGGAAGTGAAGTTCAGATAAATGAGGCATATAGAACTCCAGCCAGCTACAACCAAAACAGATCTACACCCAGACATATAATAATCAGGATCCCAGAAATCCATCACAAGAACAGAATATTAAAAGCAGTCAGACAAAAGAAAGAGATTACCTATAAAGGAAAACTCATCAAAATCACAGTGGACTTCTCAATGCAAACCATCAAATCATGAAGAGCTTGGAGTGAAATATTCCATGCCCTGAAAGAAAATAACCTCCAACCCAGAATGATGTACCCTGCAAAACTGTCTCTCAAAATTAATGGAGAGACAAGATATTTCCATGACAAAGAGGAACTGGGGGAGTTTTTGACCACCACTCAAACCCTGCAAAAAGTACTGAAGGACATTCTAGAGAGAGAGAAGAAAACCACCAGAGTTCCAGGAATAATGGCAGAAAGGCCTCAAAGAAAGGGGCAGACAGTGGAATGAAGGAGAAAAGTAAACAAATAACAACAGAAAAATAGCATGGCAGAGATAAGACAGAGAAGATTGGTTATATCACTGTTTTATCTTGACTGATTTTATTTGAATCTGGTATGCTTGAGAGTGTCAAGTCT
>PVLA01015593.1:0-24539 GCA_004027455.1 Hydrochoerus hydrochaeris
ATATATATATATATATATATATATATATATATATATATAATCCCAGACATACAACATAAAAACCAAACACAAAATGCTATTAGAGAAAAGACACAACTCAACAGTCAATGAAAGCCCATTAGGATCATAGCAGACTTTTTGGCACAAACCCTCAAAGTAAGATGAGCTTGGAGTAAAGTATTTCAAGCACTGAAAGAAAACAAATTTCAACCCAAATTGATGTACATTGCTAAATATTCTTTCAAATTTAATAAACAAGCTACTATTATGATAAAGAAAAACTAAAGAAACACATGTCCATAAAACCAACCCTAGAAAGAGTACTGAAAAACATATTAGATAGAGATAAAAAGGACCAACATTTACAGAACAACAACAGAAACAAACCACTTGACAGGGTAAGCAATTAAACAAAGGGGAAAAGCAACAGCAGGAAAATAACATTACAATGTTGAGCCAGTATATATCAATTTTATCCATCAATTTAAATGGCTTCAATTCACTTTTGAAAAGAAATAGTTTGGCAGAATGGGTCAAGATACTGGAATGCACAAAATGGTTTATACAATAAACTTATCAGATGCAAAAGGAAACTCATAGATTAAAACTCCAAGGATGGAAAACAATATTCCATGTGACAGGAACCCAGAAAAAAGCAGGAATAGTTATTCTGTTTGCAGACAATGTGAACTTCAAACAAAAGTGTACAAAAGAGATAAAGAAGGCTACTACATACTTCTTAGTGAAAAAATTCAAGAGCAATGGTTAACAATTATAAATATATATACACCAAATACAGGAACACCCAAATATATCAGACAAATAATAATAAATATAAAAAACCAAATACACAATAACACAGTTGTAATAGGGCACCTTAATAACATATGGTCACAAGGAGATAGATCAAAGTGACAAAAAGTCAACCAAGAAACAATAGACTTGAATTAAACCTGTGAGCAAGTGGACTTAGTAGGTGTTTTAGAGTGTTACACCCAACCACATCAGTATACATATTCTTCTCAGCTGCACATGGCATGTTCTCCAAAATAGACTATGAAACATTCTTCAGTAAATGTAAAGGGATTGAAATTACCCCATGCATATTATGTGACCATAGTAGACTGAAATTGGAAATTAATAACAAAAGAAATTGTAAAACCTGCATAAATACAAGGAAATTAAATAACATCCTGAACAGTGAGATACAGGTGAAATTAAAGAAAAAATAAGGCAATAACTATAATTCAATGATAATGCAGATATACCAAAATCTGTGGGATGCAATGAAAGAGGGCCTATGAGGGGAATATATAGCAGTTAATTGTCATATCAAGAAAACATAATGAGCACAGATAACCTAATGCTTCATCTTGAGCTTCTAGAAAAAGAAGAGCAAGTCAAAAACAAAAGTCATAGCAAAGAAGAAATTAGAACATCAGAGCAGAAATTAATGCAAATGAGACTAAAAAATCCACAAAGAATTAATGAATCAAAGTGTTGATTTTGAGAAAATAAACAAAATTGATCAACTTCTAACAAACCTTATCAAGAAAAAGAAAGAAAAACCTCAAATTCATGCAATAAGGAATGGAAAGATATTACTAGAGATCCCATAGAAATTCAAAAGATCATGAATACCTGCTTTGAAAATCTTTACTCAAATAGGGTGGAAAACACCAAGGAAATGGCTAGACTTCTAGAAGAATATGAACTACCAAAGATAAATCAAAATGTTGTAACAATTTTGAATAACCCAATACCATCTACTGAAATTGAAAACCTGATTAACGTCTTACCAACAGCAAAAAAGCCCAGGACCTGATGGATTCATAGCTGAATTCTACAAGACATTTAGAGAAGATTGAACACTAATACTCCTAGAACTCTTCAATGAGATTGAAAGGGATGCAGTCCTCCCTAAATCATTCCTGGAGCCAACTATTACTCTGATACCATAACCAGAGATAGACCCAACCAAACAGGAGAATTAAAGGTCAGTCTCATCAATGAATTTTGATACTAAGATTCTCAATAAAATACTGGCAAATAGAATGCAGCAAATTGTCAAGACAATTAAACATCATGACCCATTGGGATTTATCTCAGGAATTCAGGGATGGTTTATCACAGAAAAATCAAAAAAATGTAATACACCACATCAACAAAGTCAAAAAATATCACATGATCATCTGAATAGATGCAGAAAAAACTTTTGATAAAGTCCAAAACTTGTTCATGATAAAAACACTATAGAAACTCAGAATATATCGTAACTGCCTCAATCTGATAAAGGCCATCTATGACAAACCAACAGCCAATGTTTTATTAAATGGACAAAACTGAAAGTTTTTACTCTAAAATCAGGAACAAGACAAGGATGTCCACTATCACCATTCCTGTCCACTATAGTGCTGGAAATATTAGTCAGAGAAATCAGACAAAAGAGAAAAATAAAAGGAATAAAGATAGAAAAGGAAAAATTAATTTTTCACAGTTTTCAGATGACATGATACTCTACATAGAATTTCCCAAAAACTCTATTGAAAGAGTAGTAGAGGTAATAAATAAATTCAGCTATGTAACTGGAAACAAAGTCAACACTCAAAAATCAATAGCATTCCTGTAGGCAAACAAAATCTCACTGAGAGAGAAATTATGTAAATGTCACTTTTCACAATAGCATAAAAATTAAATAATTAGGAATCAACCTAATAAACAATGTAAAAAAAAAACTATATGATGAAAATTGTACTACTCTAAAAAAGAGATAGAAGAGGATATTAGAAAATGGAAGGACATTGCTTACTCTTGGTTAGGAAGAACAAACATTGTGAAAATGGCTATTCTACCAAACCTGTTATACAAATTTAATGCAATTCCAATCAAAATACCATTATCATACCTAAGAGATCTAGAGAAAATATTCCTAAAAATGATTTGGCAACAGAAGAAACCTTGAATAACAAAGGGGATTCTGGGCAACAACGGCAAGGTAGGAGGCATCTCAATTTTTGAACTGAAATTATACTGTAAAGTTACAGTGATAAAATTAGTATGGTACTGGCAAAGAAACAGACATGAGGATCAATAGAACAGATGAGTTATTAGTGAAAATACAATTAAAAAGACACTCAGACACTTTATATTTGACAAATGAGCTAACCATGTTTACTGGAAAAAGGAAAGCCTCTTTAATATATAGTGTTGGAAAAAATTGTTTTCCACATGTCAAAGACTGAAATTAGACCCATGTCTGTCATCATGTACTAAACTAAAGTTAAAATGGATCAAAGATCTAAATAAAACAGAAACACCAAATCCATTGGAAGACAAGTTAGTTAGAAAACTTGGTCATGTGGTAGGCAAAGAATTTAAGAAAAAAAACACATGTCACACAGGAAGTACTTCAAAGAATCAACAACTGGAATCTCATCTTATTAAAAAGTTTTTGCACTTCAAGAGAAATCTCCAAGAAAGTGAAAAGAAACCCCATAGAATGGGAAAGAATTTTAGCAAACAATCCCTCAGACAGAGGACTTATATCCAGAACATATAAAATATTTAAAAACATGAAGGCCTTAAAATTCAAAGACTCTCTCCAAAAATGGGCATCTGAGATGAACACAGTTTTCAGATGAAAATATACAAATGGGAAATAAATACATAAAGAAATGTTCATAATTTCTAGTCATTCAAGAAACTCAAATTCAAACAACATTGAGATTTCATATCTGGAAGGAATAGTTTCCATCAGCAAATCAACTGATGAGAAATGTTGGCTAGGCTATGGAGAAAAAAGAACACTTCTTCAATGTTGGGAGTGTAGGCTGGTGTTGCAACTGTGGAAATAAGTATAGAGATTTTTCAAAAAATTAGGATTGGATGTTCCATGCAATCCAGCTATTCCACTCCTGGGATTTTTCCTAGAAAAATTGAAAAGGTCATGTTTCAGTGATACATGTCCACCCATGTTCATAGCAGCACAATTTGTAATAGCTAAATCTTCAATACAACTCAAAAGCCCATCAAGTGCACAATGGATTAAAAAGATTTGGTATTTTTATACAATGGAATATTACTCAGCTATAAAAATTATCTTGATCCATGTACTTTTATTATTGTTTATTTTTATAAGTAAATGGAGTCAATTGAGACTATCCTCATAAATAAATCAAAATCATATTTGTAAATATCACATTTTATCTCTAGAATAAAAATATTAAAAACTGAAGGAATAATAAGATCCAAAATGTATAATACATATTGTAATGGTGAAAAGGACAGAAATTGCTCTAAATTATATAACTCTATGTATGTTTTAGTGTGTAATATAAATAACCATACTAATGATTTTGTTAATTTATCAAACAATTATTTGTAGTGTCATTGTTTTATTGTATGCCCACTTTTTATGCTTTGATTTGTAACTTGAGCAATTACTTTTGATATAACAACATGTAATTTATGAAGTAGCCATTTCTCAGTATTAGCTTTTGAAATTCTGTATTATTTATACCCTTTATTCTGTTTTTTTTTCTCTAGTTGAAAAATATATAAATGGAAACTAAAGACATGAAAAATGCCCAACATCACTGGTCATTTGAAAGATGCAAATTAAAGCAATATGCTTTTATCCCATGTCATTCCAGAATGAATGCCAGTTATCAAGAAATCAATCAATGATAATTTTTGGATGGATTGTGGTGGGAAACCTACACTTTCTGTTTTTAGGGAAGTGTAGACTGTTGCAGACACTGGGGGAATCAGTGTGGACATTTCTCAAAGAATTAGGAATTAACATCCCATTTGACTGAAGTATACCCTGCTAGTTACCTTACTTAAATTGTTAAAAGCATCAATGATATATAATATCATAGTAATATGTGCCAACCCATGTATATAGTGGCACAGTTTATAATAGTTAAATCTTAATTTCAATTTTAAAGAGAATGTAAGCCAACAAAACAAAACAGAGTAAAGCAAATCAAAACAAAGCAATGAAAATAGTACAGAATTTCAAAGAAGGATAATGAGACATCAACAATGGCTACAGTAATATACCTTGTTTTCTTTACAATAGTTGTCCAAACCATCAGACCTAGCATAATCAAATAAAACAAAATGGAATCAAAACAATGAAATGATAACAGTGACAAAAACAAAACAATAAATTGAAACAAAACAAAGTATTGATAGCAATGTTGGATTTCATAAACAAGACAGAAGGAAATTCTCCATATCATCTATATTGCATAATGTTATCCTAGTAGATGCTCAGATTATCAGTCTTAGGCCTGTAACATCAATTAAGCAATACAAGCATTTAGTTAGCACCTCAGTTGCTATCAAGAGAACCTGTCCTCTGAACCAGATGGTTTCTTAGAGGGGAGAGTTCGAGTTTTTGATTCTCAGACATCCCAATGGTTAGTTCATAAGAAGGACAATCTAGCTTCTCTCTTCCTGGGCCCCACATCATGTGTGAAGCATAGTGGAAAGGCAAACTGGCTTCGTGATCTGCTCCTCCGAGACCCATCATGGTTTCTGCCAATTCACAGGTGGGATGAACTGACTTCTCTCTTCCTGGTCCCCATCTGTCTCATGCCATTTATCAGGGTTCTGGTCTAGATCCCCAATCTTCCAAATGAATGTATGATAAAGGCTTAAATAAATGAGATAAGTGTATGATGTTAAGGTCTCAGGAGGATCAAAATCCTCTACAGAGTTTGGGGATTCTGATGGCTAAGACAGGGAGTGCCTCTGAGCAGCCTATATTTATTACTTTTTACAAGCAACACAGGAAACTGAACAGACCATGGGGGTGGTTCAACAATTTTGCAAGCAACAAATTATGTTAACAAGGAGAAGTATTTTAGAAGATCTCCATGTTTCATTTCAGTACAAGGTTGAAATTCCTATGGATACAGCCTTTATTTAGTTAATTGGAGTTAGAGCCAGGTGTTCTCAAAAATTATCTTATATGCAGCATCCCTGCATGTGTGTTAAATTACCACTTTCAATGGCTCCCAGCACACCTGGTGTGCATGGCTTACCAGAAGAGCAAACTGGCTTCTTGAAATCATCCTCCCAGACCCAGCATGGCTTCTGCTAATTTACAGGAGGGACAAACTGGCTTCTATCTTTGTAAGCCACACATGGTTTGGGTGGCTTTCTGGAAGGCTGAATTGGCTTCTTGATGTATTCCTCACAGACCCAGCATGGCTTCTGACTCAT
Source organism: Hydrochoerus hydrochaeris (assembly GCA_004027455.1). Taxonomy (NCBI): domain Eukaryota; kingdom Metazoa; phylum Chordata; class Mammalia; order Rodentia; family Hydrochaeridae; genus Hydrochoerus; species Hydrochoerus hydrochaeris. The sequence goes on from PVLA01015593.1 coordinate 6,235, forward strand.
GGCAAGGACAATCTGTAATAGGTAAATCTTGGAAACAATCCAAATGCCCACCAACCAATCAATGGATAAAAAGATTTTTTTATACAATGGTGCACTACTACTCAGTCACTAAGAAGGATATACTTGAAACATATCTAGGTACACAGGTGGACTTTAATGAAAGAAATTTAACATGTGTAAATATCATATTGCCTCTCTGGTGTATGTAAAGAAGGACTGAAATATAAAATATATATTGTGCAATAGGAACAAATTGTTCAAAAGGAAAGGGCAATTGAGGGGGGGAGTAAGGAAGGGAAAAGACAAAAATGAGAATGAAGGATAAAATGGAAAGAAATCTTTGTAAATAAAGAGGGAAAGAATAGTTGAATAGATAAAAAAAGGTACAAAGATATATCATGAAGTAGCACAAATTCTCTATTGTGCAAGGGAAAATATCCATGTGTAAATCTACCAATAAGCTCAGTAATGAAATAATAGAATTTATCAGCATAAAAATAATTTGTTTCATTTTTTAAAAATTTCAATTTTATTCAATAAAAATTGAAAAAAAATAATTTTCCCCAATGACTTTTGTTTTATTTTTTCTTAAAACAGGGGAACCATCTTTTATTTCTCCCCTCTTTCTTTGTAAAGTTTGATCCTAACCTCAGATAATTTATTGTACTTCTTGATGGATAAACAGAAACATGAGCAGTCACAAAGAGTCCACTGTTTGGCATCATCATCTTTGTCAGAGTTTATGATCATTTATGAAATTAGTAGCAAACAGGATCTGTGAGAGACACAAATTTGTATTTGATCTCCATTTGTACTTTCTACACCAAAGTGTTCACATACCATTTATCATTTGTGAATTTCTCAGGGTATATATTAAAGGATTAGAATTGGAAATAATAACAGTATAAAACACACTTGTTAATCAATGGGAAAGTTAGAAACAGGTCTATATTAAACAGAAATACAGGGACCAAAAATAAGCACAACAACAGTGATATGGGAGCTGCCTGTAGAAAGCACTTTATTCTGACCTTCCTGACTGCTGGGCTTTAACAGAGTTCGGGATGAAATCCTAGGAAATGAGCAGGAGGATAAAGACCACTATGCACATGGCTAAAAATTAACGACCACAGTGAGACCAATAAAGTAGGTGTCAGTGCACACAAGCTCCAGAAAGGGGTACATATCTGAAATGAAATTACCAAAGATATTGTGGATACAGAAGGGGAGATTACACATAAAGGCAAATTGAATTACAGAGAGTTAAAACCTCCAGCCCAGGCTGCCATCAGCAGGAGGATGCAACTCAGTGATTCATAATGTCAAAAAATGTGCAGGCTTACACATGGCCACATAGAAGTCAAGGTCCATCACCACCAGGGGGAAGACCTCAGCACCATCAATTAGGTGCATTACAAATTTTGGTCCATGCAAGCCAAGAGGAAAATGATACATCTAACACTAAGCAGGCCAATTAAAAAAAACTTTAATGAGAAGAGTGGAAAAACAGAATCTATGAGTGACAGGCAAGTTACACGTGCACTAGGGAGCCTAAGGTGGTCTTGGCAAGGACAGTAATCATGATGAGAAGGTTGCCCAGCATTATCACAGTGTTATGAGTAAACACATGACAAACAATGCTATTTGTCCATTAGGAACCTGATTGTGGCCAAGGAAAACAAGTTCTATGATATTGTTACTATGTGCCATTTAATCTTCTGGAAGGCTTGTTTTAGAGATGAGAGCTAAAGAAAACAAGGCCTACCAGAAAAGTTATTAATAGAACTATGGGTGAATTCAATCATGCAGCACATCTTCATCATTAGGTGTTCTACAATAGTGAATACACAGAAAATATTTAGTTAACAGTTTTCAAATTCCTATTTCAAGAGACCCAATAAAACTTTTCTTGGTGATTCTGTTTCCTCTGATATTTATTTTTGATAGAGGTCATTCTGTTATATGGTATTATATCTATCATATATAGAAGAGTAGTAAAAAATCCAGTGAGTTTTACATATTTATTAACTTTCTTTTAAATATTTCATATTTTGGCATAGAATTCAGTAATAATGAACAGATAAGGTGCTTCTGATGCCACAAAATATTTTATCTAGTGATGATAATAAATTCTAGATTATTAGCATACATAGATTCAGTCATTTTTGTTTATAGTATTTGTGTAGAATAACTTTACCATCTGGTCTCTACTACAGTAAAGAAAATTCCTTTTGTGTGATATTCAAAAGAATGCTGTTGCATTGTACCACACATTAGATGATCAATCTTTCTTACATCATAGAATTTTGAATCATTTTAGATATCTTGATAAATCTCAAGAAATAGATTTTGAAATGTATCAAATAACTGCAAAATTAGTACATTAATGCCTCTAGTGATTAATTTTTTAAAATATGGATTTTATTTTTGAAAGCTATAATCTTTTCCAACCAATTTTTTCCTAAAGTAAATTCCTAGCAAATTTATATTTTCTATGCCGATTTTCAGCAATAATATTTTTTAATTTTTTTTTATTTTAAAGATAATAAAAAAGAGGCCAGGTCTAAGTAAATCAGAATCGAAAAATGTAAGCAATACAGCACTTCACAACAAGACAATTGGTATTAACAGTAGCTATCATAATGTCTCTTTCTTTGAAATAGTTGAGCTTAGCTTTATACACAATAATGTCAAACATAACAAAGTAGAATAAAATCACTCAAGAGAATGAAAGTATTACAAGGCATTCTGAACCAAATAACTGAAGATGAACATTGGCTGCTATATTATCTCATTTTCCATAAAAATTGTTTATACTATCATACATATTAAAATCCAATAAGATACAAAGTGATGGAATAGAAAAACAAGAGCATGGTTGGACTTCAGAGCAAGATGATATTAAATCAACAATGGCTGCCATAGGGTCTTTCCTTCAAAGTAACTATTCATAGGATCACATATATTATGATCAAACAAAACAGAATAAAACCATTCCAACCAATGAATGAAAACATAAGACTTCAAAGCAACCTAATGGTGAACCATAATTGCCATAAAATCTGATGTACTCTTACCATTTCTTACACTTGGGATACTATACTGTATTTATACATGTGAGTTTGATTTATTTCACTTATGAGTATAGATTCAAGTTGCATCCATTTATTTATAAATATCTCAATGTGATCATTCTTTATAACTGAGCAGTACTCCATTATATATAAGTACCACGATTTTTTTTATCCATTCCTCGGTTGATGGGCACTTAGGTTGTTTCCAAGATCTGGCTATTACAAATTGCACCACTATAAATATGGGTGGGTATATATCACTGTAGTAAGATGTTTTCACCTCTTTTGGGAATATGCCTAGGAGTGAAATAGCTAGGTCAAATGAGACCTCAAAACTAAGCTTTTTAAAAACTCCAGATTGACCTCCACAGTAGTTGCATCAGTTTATACTCCCACCAAGAGTGCAGAAGAGTTCCTTTTTCCCCACAGCCTCTCCAGCATTTTTTATTGGTAGTTTTGTTGATCCTAGCCATTCTTTCTGGAGTAAGATGGCATCTCAGTATGGTATTAATTTGCATTTTTGTAATGACCAATGATGATGAACATTTTTTCATGTATTTAATTTCCATTCATATTTCTTCATCTGAGAACTGTGTGGTCATCACAGATGCCCATTTTTGGATTTGGTTTTTGAATTTTGCAGGTCTGATTTTTTTTAAAATTCTTTATAAGTTTTAGACAGAAGTTCTTTGTCTGAGGGACAGTTCACTAAGATTTTTTCCCAGTTGGGGGTTTTCTTTTCACTCCGCTGGAGATTTCTTTGGACATGCAGAAACTCTTTAATAAAACGTGATCCCAGTTATTGATTCTGGGAAGTATTTCCCATGCAGTTTGGTTCTTGTTCATGAATTCTCTACCTACCCCAATGTTTTCAAGATTTTTACCTACTTTCTCTTGCAACAGATTTAGTGTTTCTGTTTTTAATATTTAGATATTTGATTCCTTTGGGTTTTAGTTTAGTACATGGTGATAGGCATGGGTCTAAATATTTTACTGAAATGAACTGACATATGCCTAGGAGCAACTAGAGTATTGACAGCTGGCACTGTATTAGATTGTCAGAACACTTAGTATAAGCTAAATATAAGAAACAATAAAAACAGAAAATAAAGGACAGGTATAGAAGAGTGACATGACATTATACAGAAGACTTCGTATGTACTGAAAATGCTTAAAATAGAATTTTGATGTGCAGATTTCAAAAAAAATTCATCTGTACTCAACATGAAAATGCATGATGTGAGTGATTTCCTAAACACAATCACAAATATGTTTAAGCAGATGGAAAAATAAAGATTTTCAATTAGATGAGGTCAGAATCATTCTTTTTCAGACAGTGCACTCTGCTCTTATTGTAGGGATAGCATTTCTTACTCTAGACATTTGCTTTGTTCACATTTTACCAGCAAATAGTATTTTGCAAGTTTATTACTATTACTTCAAAAAACTCTGATTGTAGCAAATGAGATGTAACGTTGACAGTGGCCAAATGATTACTCTAATTTCCATTCAGTGATTTCCTAAGTAGGACTCAAGACATCTGTAGAGAGAGCATAGCACAGTTCTGAGCACATTTTTATTATCTACATGTTAAAAATAAGGCCATAAAGCATGCACTATTGTACAGTGCATAGTATCAACAAAACCAAAAGATAATCTATGATTCATCTTTCAAATTGAAATTTTAAAATTTTTCTACGAAAACTATCATAGGTTAAGACATGTTTCATTTTGATCAAAACATAATGCCATAGTAGTGAGAATGATATGTATGGTTATTTTACAGTAAGAGTCTTATGAATCTATAAATGACAGTAAGCAATTTACTTCCTTGAGTATGGATGTCTCTATGTAAAAGTATGGACATATTTTCTGCAACTACTTAAAAATTTATTAATAAAAACCTATGAAACTATCCAGAGTGTAGATATGTATTCCATTATTGATTCTTTTCTCACATAATTCATCTGAGGTGTAATATTACATTTTCTAATCACATGTATACCTAACAAATTATACTTCATTGTTAGTATATTATGAAAATGTGATATCCTGTAAACTTAGGTAAACATTCATTAGTTTATTTGTTTTCAAGCAATATGTATCACTTGTCATTTCACAAAATACAAAATGAACACATATAAATCCTAAATTTTGATACTAAAGCAAAATATACTTTTCATGCTCTAATTAATGTAATTGCATTGCTGGCTTTGTTTAAAAACATTTAATAACAACATTTACCATTAAAATAGTGGAATATTGTCACCTGCTGGAAGAATTTCCTCTTGTAAAAGCAAACATTCTAAACTTCCATGACTATGTAAAATGGATCTAACAAGTAGAAATTAACCTGGACAAACTTATTATTTGGTAGAATAAAAAAACTTTTAATAACACTAAAATTAGTTTTAGAAAATTTTCTTAAATGTGTTGAAGAAATTAAAAAAAAAACTTTAGTAGAAGATTTATGGTACTTTTCATTTGCCTGCTTACTAAATTCTGTGCCTAGCAAAGGAAAGCCTGACATACAATTTCAACCACACAAAGATATTTAAATATAATGTTAATATTTATAGCACAAAGGTAGGTTAAAATTTCCCCTTTTTTAAAACATCTTTATAGGAAAAAAAAGCTGCTGTGTGTTCCATTATGTAAAAAATTAACCTTATTGGTGGAAATTTCCATAGCTAAAAGAATTATTTGTTACACAAAGAAAAAAATTTACTACACAAAAGTTAGCTATGCCATTTTTTCTCCTTTTAATCCCTTATTGTCAGATAACTGAAAAGTTTTTCACTTTCAGGAATTCTAGTGACATTCATGTGCCTGATGGACAAGTCCTGTACCTAATGAGGAAAAGACTGTGATTCAATTTTTCATAGAATTTTTCTCATGAGTAGAAGCAGAACTCTTCAATATTTTAGTCATTCAAGTGACATTTTGCCCTGTTTTTTCCCATGAAAAACATGTCCTTGTAACCTCTAATTTATCCTAAGAAACTGAGATATCCCACTGAATTCTAAAAACAATGATATAAGAAAAACACACAGTACTTCCAAAATTTAATATCAGCTAAATACAAGCTCCAGCTGGGACAGGATGTGAATTTTTAGAAACTTCCTGAGTCATTCAGACTGGAAAATTATTCTTCCATTTACACATACAGATACAATATATGACGTTTTGCATCATGACTATTTTTAGTAGTCTCATATGTTAGAACAAATGGGGGAGACAGTGAAAGAAACTTAGCTCCACCCTGTTGGGATTGAGACCTGACCTGGAGAGGGAGAGCCTTGTGCAGTTGGAGGCAGCAATGAGAACAGGAAAGTTTCCCAAGGAGTACCCCACCTCCCATCAGAAGCAGGGGTTGGTGAGTGAACTAGAGTGGCACTGGGCTCAAGGTTTTGCAGAGGAGCAGCAGAATATGAGCAGGATCACCATTTTATTTAAAGGGCTCAGAGCCTGAACTCTACAAGCATAACATACCAAGGGTTAATTCACTGCCAACACCTTGGGGTGGACTGAAGGAAGGATCACCCAATCAGAGTATGCAGCCAGCAGCAGAGCAGCAGGCTGGGGAAAATTCTGCTAGGATATAGGAGCTGTGCCAACCCAGTCACAATTCAGTCAGCTGCTAGAAATCAATATTAGCCATAGTCACAAAAGACTAGAAATAACACCTTCCTCTAACTGGAAGCAGAAGCAGAGTCTTGTACAGTTGCCAAACAAGAGAAATGCCCTGCCTCAGAACCAATATGTAAGAGGAGTCATTGTATGGCCAAGATCAGCCCCACATCCAGCAGTAATCTTACTGAAGGCACGCTGGCATTACACATGAATTTGACCTTAGGGAACTAACACAGAACTAGGGGCACAAGTTAATTTATTGGGTTTTTTTATTGATCTGCCTTCTTTTTTGTGGGGGTAAGACTTTGACTTTTACTGTTTCATTTGTTCTCTCTCCCTCTCTCTCTATTTGCTCAATGGTCTTTGTTGATTTTCTGATGTTTTCATGTGAATAAACATTGTCTCTAGTATTTCTAGTTTGCTTTAATATTCTTTTGCTTTTTCCTTCAGTTTTTTTAACTGTTCTTTTTTCTAGATCCCAAAATTTGGGTGGTTATCTTTTTTATCCTTAAGATATATATATATATATATATATATATATATATATATATACTGGCACTGGGGATTAAACTCACAACTCTGTGCTTGCAAGGCAGGCACTTATGCCAGTGAGCTAAATCCCAAGCCCAAGACACGTTTATATTACGTTTCTCTTAATTATCACTCTATTTTTGTCTTTATTCCTCTAAAATTACTCTGCCCCAAAAGATAAAATCACCATACCAAGGGGAAATTCACTGCATACAAGTTTGTGGTTAACAGTGGATGTCACTATACAACTATAGATCTTGCTCCAATGATACTAAATTAGCAGTTAACACAGATTGTTAGTTTCTAGGCTGTGCTTGATGATGCTGTTATTGTACTACTTTAACCAGTATGTACTAATTATAGTATCTTAGCCAGAATGCCCTTCATGTAATCATTTTTCACTCTTGTAAAACAATATTGTGTTGATATGAGGTCATAACTATTCCCATAATCTGGTACCAAAGGACTGGGTGCTGAACCAAACAGACAGTAGCTCCTCATCCCTAATAAAGTAGGAAGATAGGATCCTGAGAAAGAAACAAAGACAAATAGACAAGTATGTCTAGAAGACATCTTAAAAGGATTGACATTTGCTAGGGAAGCCTCAAAATCAGTGATAAAGCTACCTAACATAAGAAAATGTGAGCAACAAGACAGAAAACAAAGTAACATCAAATACAAAAGAGAAAATGACAAGACTCAAAAGCACAATGGAGTCCTACACTTCCAGTCAACCCAGGACAAACCAAGGGGACAATGAGATACAGGAAATCAGAATCTGATTGTGTAATAACAGCAGTAGACATAAAAAATAAAAACACAGAAACAAGGAAAAGAACAAAATATATACAAGTCAATAGAGGAAAACACACCATAAATAATTTCTCAGGTAAAAAATAAATAATGACTATAATGAAAGAATTGTCCAGCAAATCTAGAATAGACACAGATTTAAAAATAGAGGATCATAGGAAAATTTTGAAGATCAGGAATACCCAACATAGGCCAAAAATGGGATTCATAGAACAGATCAAAACATATATCCAGAATATTAAATATTACATAGATAATTTATAAAGCTAAAATAAATAATGTAATGAAAAATTATCCTAAGACCTAAAACACAGGATTGTTGTTAGTGATCATGAAAAGAAAAATCTCTTAAAAATATAAACAAATCATAAAAAAGCAATCCAACTACTGCAACATGATGCAAAAAGAATGACACATAGATTGGGGTCAATGAACAAAGCCAGAGTCAGCACAAATGGCGGTAGGAAAAGAAACCTGCTCATAGAAGTAACAGGTGAAAACTTATCAAGCATTGAAAGAGAATTTGACTGACAAATACGTGATGTATGCAGAACACCAGTTAGTCATGATGAAAGTAAATCTCCATCAATAATAACAAAAATTCCAGGAAATCAGCACAAGAAGATAATAGTAAAAGACCTAGAGAAAGGAAACAAATCACCTATGACAGAAACACCATGAGAATCATAGCAATATTCTCAAAGCAAACATTTAGGTCAAGGAGCACTTGATGACAAGTATTTCAATTCCTGATATAAAACAAATACCAAATCAGATTGACATAACCTGCCAAATTATCTTTTAAAATTAATAGAGAAATAAAATATAACCATGACAAAAGATAACTGAAGTTATTTATGACTACCAAATTGGCTCCACAAAGTGTTCTGCAAAATATTCTAGCACTAGATGACAAAAGTCAAATTCCAAGTATACCAATAAAAAGAAGCCACAAGGTAGGGCAAAAAATTAAACAGACAATAAAGACAGAGAACCATCAACAGGAAAATAATAGGACAATAACAGTAAAACACAGTGGTTATAACAATCAAAGCAAATGTTCTCCATTCTTCAACCAAAATAAAGAGAATGGCAGAATGAATTAAGAAACAGAATCCAATATTATGCTGCACACAAGAAACACATTATGTATAAAACAAATTTCATAGACTGAGAATGAAAGTATGGGCAAACACAATTCCATATGGTCAGAACTCAGAGAAAGCAGGGCTAGCTATTTTATTCATACGCAATGTGAAATTCAATCTTAGACTGAACAGAAAGAAGTCATGGCTTTTTATTTTAATGATGCAGTTCTTGAAGTAAATCACCCTTGTTTTTTGACACTTGGTTCCCTGTTAGTGACTGTCATGTGCACAGTTACAAAAGGATAAAATTTGCATGTCCTAACCATAAAATAACAAATAAAGATCAAAATCAGTGTCTCTAAGGTGATGAGTGTTTTAATTATTTTAACCCTTGTTATCAGTCCATCATATATGAAAATAATACATTTTATGCCTTGAATAGATGTGATTCCTATTTTTCAATTATACATTAATAAAGCTGAAGAAAAATTAAAAATACAAAAATCATGGTAATATGACCAATTTTCAATGCAAATTAATATTTCTTGTCAGTTATTTTTGCATGTAGAATGTATTCCATTGGAAATTGACATTTTGTGCTTTAAACTCACATTCACTGCTTAAATTGTACACATCATTAAAGCTTTAGTTATATTTTAGGTATCAATGTCCAACTGAGTACTATTGGATATATACCTGTATGAATGATGTCATTTGAGATGTACAGCAATGTTTGTTATGATCTTGTGAACTATTTTGTTGATTATTTCATGTATATTCACAGATACATAGAGTAATCTGATATGTAATTTCTTTGGCTTTTCCTTTTCAAGTACTCATTCTAACAGCTGGCATGTTTGAAAGTCCATGAAACAACAGATTATTATTCATGTACAGGCAAACCAGGCTTTCTCTACATTTCATGTACATTTTCAATGACTTGTTTTGAAATAAATTTTCTCTTCTCTGTTTGTGAGTTCAGGCATCACTGGAAAAGGCATGTGGGTCAAACTAATCATAAAATTCATCTATATTGTTGAGGATGACTTTATATGTGTTTCTAATATTCTTAATAATGCTTGAACTACTGGAAATCATTTTAGGCATTTTCATACACAAATATAAAATATTTTTATTATTCTATCCTCACAGTTTCTTTTACACTCAAAGATCATTATTTTATTATTTTATTTTGCATTTTAGTTTTGGCTTTCTTGACACAAGGCCTCACTAAGTAGTTCAGGTTGGTCTTGTACTCATGGTGATTGTCCTGCCTCTGCCTCCCATATTTTGGGATTACAAGCATGTACCACCATGTAAGGTGTCCTTAGGTCATAGTTTTAGTAAAATTTTCAAACATATTTCATTTGTACTCAGACTAGATTTTTTCTTTTTGTGTGATTTGACCCTTAGTTGTATAATTATGGCATTGCCTCCAGAGAGCGTGCTACTACAAAGCTCTTTCTACATAGTTACTATCCTGCTGGCATCTCAGGAGTTAGAGTATACTCTCAGCATTATGACTAGAATCCCAAAGAGTTTAATTAACAAAACAGCATTTTTGATGCAGCAACTGAATGATTCAGTCATATGTGTTGCAGTTCTAATACATATGAAGAGTCCATAGACATCTACCCTTGCCTCAGACAGCCCTTCTATGTGCACATGAGTTTGTTATTAGGAATTGAAATGATAGATGCAAAGCATTGCAGCATAGGGATTAAATTTTTCCTCATACTTTAGTTAAAATTCAATATAAGCATGCTCTATGTAGCCAGGCAATTGTACCTGAATGGGAATCAAAATATTTTATTATTTCACTTTCAGTGAATAAAGCACAAATTCTCAACATGTACCTTACAAATACATGATTCTTTCTTCCATGAAATTTACAGTTTTTTATGGAAAATGGTATATATTTTTAAATATTTGTTTGGTATTACAGATTTTGCCTATAATGAAGATTTTGTAATTCTTTATTTATAAGGAAACTTAGATTTCTTATGCTTACATCACATGATTAATGTTCATTTTTAAATTGCAACTTTAAATTGCAAAATTAAACTTTAAATTGCAAAATTAAAATTGTAACTTTTTTTTTGAAAGCCTGATGCATAAACCTTTCTGCCAGTATGAAAAGAATAGGTCAATTGATACATCTCAAGCTGAGTCTTGGGGAATGTTTCAATTTTGTTCTGTATTCCTAGAGATGCTACTGGGTTATGAAGCTGTTATCATTCAAGACCAAGGAGAAAGCATCAAAATCTATAACTGGGAAGTGATGACTGTCCCCTTATGAATGTAACCCAAAAAGAATTTTTATTTTCAAGATTCTGAACTAAGTATTACATTATGGAAATACATAAGTACGTAAGGATATATAAGAACTCAAAATCTTTTATAAGTTCTCTATGATTCTGAGAGTGAATTTTATCAGGAGTTCTTTGTAATTGCCAGAATATATGGACATTGCTTTCAAACTTTAGTACTTTTGTTGAATATTTTAATAATAAAAATTCAAAAAATATTTTTAACATGAATCTTTTCATACATAATTTCAAGTGCAACTATTCAGGAGATTTTCAGTGGGTTAGTGTCTGCTAATATCACACTTTATGTTTTAATTATTTTGTACAGGGAATTGAACTGAGGATCTTATGCTTACAAGGTGGGTGTACCATTGAGCTATATCCCCAGCATATGTTACTCTCTCAATGGAATCCAATTAACTTCTAGGCATTGCTTGGAATGTTCAAAATAGTATGATTATGTTATATCTACAGAAGTTTGAATGAATGAGTGATTTTTGAAAATAAAATGTCATATTTATATAAGAAAGCTTTTATTTTAATCAAATGTAAATATGGGTAAGTAAGAGGAAGATTCAGTTTGGCCATTGGTCTTAGTAAGTAGAAGAACATTTTATAAGATGACTTGAAGATTGGATGCTTGCTTGAAATTGTATGGGGTTAAAATACAGATTGTTTTAAGAATTAGGTGTACAGACATTGAGACATTTTATATAAATATGTGGGATGAAAGGTGTAATATAAGGAGGAAAATTGTTAATGTTGGAAATGGAAAGAAAAATTAGAGGAACAGTTTTCTTAAGAGTTATAAAGAAGATGAAATCTACTGTATGAACAGAAACAGAGGCCACAGTTCGGAGCACATATAATTACATTTGTGAAGGGGAAGCAGGGTAAAATTTATGAAGTCAGATTGAAATAAGCATCTACATACACTTATAGAGTTACTATCATTACTAGTATTATTTCATTACTGCTTGTGGTATGTTTTTTTTCTCCTCCAGTATGAAATCTTTATGTCTGCCTGCCTGTATGCCTGTCTCATTGTTAGATCTCTCTTCTCTCTTCTTTCAGCTACATTTCCTCTCTTCTCTTCTCTTTTCTGACCTTCTCTTCTTTTCTCTGTTGGCCTCCTCTCCTATGCCCTCTTCTAACTCTCCTCTTTTTCATTCCTTTTCTTTCCCTTCCCTCCACTCTTCTCTCCTCTTTTTTATAGTGTGGATTCCATCATCATGTCAGTTGAATCTTTAAACACAACCTCTGACATCTTCCCACCTCAATATCACAAATATCCATCATGATTACATGAAAAGATACATATTTCCATATTGCCTCTGCTCACATAACCCAATTCTAATGTTCGTGAGTTATAAATGCATGGTAATTTTTATTTTATGGTAGCATCATGCCATATGTAAATTTACATTTTGTCCTTATTAAATTGCAATGTGGAAATTCTGAGTATTGACACAACTCAAAAGTCTTTTATATCTGAGTTTGTATTCTTTTTGATAATTTATTTATAAGCATTCAAATTACATTTATTTTTATAGTTTTGTTTAATGCCATTTAAATATGCCATAAGCCTGCTGTGCATATGTGATTATACATTAGGGCCTTAATTGCCTGACAATAGATTTTCAAAGATGAAATTATGATGAAATATATATGTAATTTTTTCCAATAAATATTTGAATTTTATTCCATAAGTTATAAAGTGGTCTTAGCTAGAAAATGTTTTGTTGTTTTTGCTAGTCACTTTGAAAACTTTGGCATTTTTTATGTCTGGCATGTAAATACAAAGTGATATTTGTATTTTTCTCTTCATGTTTTTTGTTTACAGGTGAATATAGGCATCCCAGCATGTTTATGGGTCATATGGATGTAGTTTCCCTTTAGTTGCTTATTTATATAATGTGTTCTCTTTGCTATTGGCTTGCCTTTTATTTACTAATTTCTTAAAGGATTTTGTCTATTATAGACAGAAACTATGTCATATAATTCTTCTATTCTTTTGGGGTACCACATATCCAAGTTACCACCTTGCCCTTGGCACGAAGAGCTGTGCCACTGAGCAATACCCCTAGCCCAATGTCATGTAAAATTTTACTTTCTTCTCTCACTTACTGTTGTGTATTTATTGTATTTATTTAGGGCATCATTTCCCACACTCTGACAATGAAATTTCTATTAATATTTGAAGAGATTCTTCTACCTCAAGCATAGGAAAAGTGATGAATAATTTATACTGATTGAAGTAAATATAAAATAAATATAAAGTAAATTTGAGGTAAATATAAAATATATCTTGCCATTCCTTTTCATCAAATATTAAATGTCATTTACATTTGTTTGTGGTATAATAAATACCTACAACCTCATTAGCTTTCAGATGGAAACTTATGGCAAACTTGTTTTCTTTTTGTAATTAGTTTTTTTTTTCCCTACATGTCTCTAATTCATCATTTCTGACAACATCTTTCTGTATGATTGCTAATATTTGGTAGCACACTACAATAATTTTTTTATTATTATAATCTCTAAGAAACTTACAATGTAATGAACCATAATGCCTACTTATAGAATGAATAAACAATTTTTTCTAAAATATCAGATACTAACTAGAAATAAATGTATTTACAGATACTCTTCTTCTGAGCAGTGATACAAAGACACACATAAGGATGTATGGAACAATGGAAAAATGTATCTGAATTTGTGCCCTCAGGACTCACTTGGATCCTCCAGGTTTCAGAAACATTATTTTTTGTGTTCTTGTTTATCTACTTAGTGACAATGTCAGAACCTACTCATTGTCATGACTGTGGTGTTCAGCCCATTCCTGTTTTGGCTACTTATCATTTATGGATGCCATTAATTCTAATATTTATGCCAAATGCAATGGATAGTTTTACATGATGTGAATAAAACCATTTGCTTTAAAGCTTTTATGACTCAGCTTTTTGTAGGTCACTTATTCGGTGGTGCTGAGACATTTTTATGATTGCTATGGCTTTTGACCACTATGTGGCAATTTGCAAACCCCTGCATTATCTAACTATCATGAACCAATTGCTGTTTTTAGTTTTTAGTGTTGGCCTATATTCTTTGTTTTGTTCACACTGTGGTTCACATTCTTTGTGTTATAACCTTCTCTTTTGTGGTCTCAATGTCACTGACCACTTTGTCTGTGTCATGTACTCTTTATTAAAGCTCACCTGTATGGAAACCTACTACAGTGGCCTCATAGTGCTGCTGGCCAATGATGGTTTCTTCTGTGGTCATCTTCTCATTTTTGCTCATCTCCTATGTGGTCATTTTATACTCCGTGATGAACTTGACACAAGAATGGAAGCACAAGTTCTTATTCACCTGTGGCTCCCACATCACAGTTGTTACCCCCTTTTTTGTTCTTAGCATGTTTATATATGAGAGACTTCGTCTACTTTGCTCACTGATAAATCCTTAAGTGTATTTTACAAGTTATCACCCCTATGTGGAAACTCCTCATCTATACTCTGAAAAATGCAGACATAAAAAGTGCCATGAACTATCGCTGGACAAGAAAATAAACATTTGTTAGCAGACAGATGTATCATTAATGTTCCATGAAGATTTGCTTCTTCAGGGGCAAGACAAGCATGGTGTTATCAACATTTGCAACTTTCTCGTAGAGTCAATAGGTGTTCAGCAAGGAAAACATCTATTATGTGAATTCTTCCAACATTATACATACATTTAATTTCTGTTAGAATTTGTTAGAGGGCTGGAGACATAGCTCATCAGTGTAAGTGCTTGCCTGGCAAGCAATAGGTCTTGAGTTCAATTCCTGGTATCAAAGAAAATAGAATTTTTTATAAAACTGTATAGTTTTTAGTATAAAATGGTGTTATCAAGTCAATAGATTTATGTAGCAAAATTAGTATTGAAATTTTTGTTTCATTGAAGATTTCTTTATGTTTGTAACATGAAGTTATTCCTTTTCAGAATTAATATTTACCATGATAGATATTGAAATAATAAAAAACAAAAATGCCATTTCTTCTTTCATCCAGAAGCTCAGAAAACATTGATGTATTTTATTGAACTTGGAACCAGATATTTTTGCTTTTTAGCATACTTTAAATATATAACTTTAATATTTCTTATCATGTTATGTTTGAGTGGGAAGAATATTCTATTTTTAATATTAACATAAGAGAAATATAAAACAAGAAACTAAATAAAGATATGAGATATGTAGGGAAAATATTATGAGGTACCCATTCAGGACAAGTTTGTTTGGTTCCATATCTTCATAAAAAGAAATTCATCAAGGTGGATTAGACCTGGCAGTGCACTGAGAGAATGCTTGCCCTGAACTGCAGTGACTCCAGAGGAAGGATGAATAAATCTCATGATACTGGGTGAAAATATGTTGGAAAAGCCTACTGGATAATACTGTGCCAGTCCTAACAGTGTGTGGAGGGCAAAGCAGGTATTTCACTGGAACCTGACACTATTTGCCACTAAAGTCTGGTGCAAAAACCATATTGAGAGTGTAACTGATTACCTGAGGGAAGAAGTCACAGCCAGCAGAGGTTCCCTGGCTCTTACTCATTCACCAGAGTGAGCTGTCAAGTGACTCAGGATCTCCAGCACTGCTTCCTTGTCAGGTCCAGTGAAAACACTGTCATGAGCAAAATCTTACCATGAGAAAAGAGACTGAGTACAGCAGCGACAGCCAGCAGCTGCATGCAGAGTAGACCTGGCAGTTAGGCACTTAGACATCTCTGATTTAGCTAAGTTCTTGTGCATGCAGTTTTAAGAGAGTGTAATCCCCTGAGGGCAGTAGGCCTACCGTTAAGCAGCTCCCATTCCAGCACCTATTGCATCTGGGAAATGGTAGCATCTTGGGGAAGCCTCAAACTGCTCAGGGAGGTGACTTAATGGCAGCAGCAGCGGGTCTGCTGTATTTGGCACCAGCTGAGCAGTCATTTCCCTGTGTCCACCAGTCCTCCCTTTTTCACACTGAAAGACAGACCCCAGAAAACAAGATATACACTGAATAGAGGCCCCTCATATTAGAACGCTATGCAAGACATGGTTGAAAAAATCTTCAGATGGTGTTAATAGAATTAGAACCAGTGAACCCTCAAGATAGAAAAAAAGAAGGGCGTGTTCTTGAAAATAAAAGACCTGGAACCAGGAAGGGACATGCAATAGCTGAGATCAGTGTGGTCTAGTGTTAGAAGAGACAGTGGAGTGCACTGCAGTGGGCACAGTACCTCAGCTGCACCATTGTCCCCTTGCTCTGTGGCTGTGAGTACTCCAGGCCTTTGCCATTCTCCAAATGTCACAGCACCCAGAATTCTGCTAGATTCTTTTCCTTTGTATTTTAAAGAGAAAACATAAAAATAATGAGTTTCAAAACTTATGAGTATATGAGCAATAATACATTGCCTATTGCTGGATAATTTTTTGTGGTCCACTAATGCCTGCTGATCGAGGGGTGATATGACCTCCCTACTGTTGGCTCCTAAATATTTCTGAAGTTTAATTAACTTCTTTCTGAGCTTTAGACTCCACCAATTTGTGGGCTCAGTGGAGAACCTGTGAAGGTGTGGACAGAGTTATCAATGTACAATACACAGTGTATTATTAACTGTTGTTATTCTCCTACTATTCTGTTATGAAATTTTTTTACTTTTTCCATAAAATAAAAAAAATATTTTAAAAAATTGTGTACAGTGTATAAAAGAGTGACAACAGTGACAATGAGTTGTGTGGTGTCTCACTTGGAGCAATGTGGAGGGAATAGACATAAATGGCTTCAGGAATTACTTTGTTGGGAATGGGACAGGGATGGAACAACCCCAGCCTCAGAGATGAGTGGAGATACAGATGCTTCATCACTGCCACTCTGCCGGCTCAAACACTGAAACAATTGAAGGCAGCAGACCGCAAGAGGGTGACATAAACATCCAGCTTCTGATGCCCACTGGGCACAGCTAAACCAGAACAGAGCTCTGCCCAAAAAGGGAGTAGAAACCAGCCACATGTTTCTTCTAAAGAAAACTGTAGATTTATGCCTTTGAACCTTTAATTCTCTTTCTCTTTTTCCTTTTATTTTTATTTTTCATTTGATATTAGTGCATATTGTTTGATGATGTGAAAATATAAGAATTATTTAGTGCCTTAGTTTATATTCACAAAACAACTGAAACATGAGAAAATATAGTAACAAAATGGACCCCAAAACCTCTAAATCTCTAGAAGTTGATCTCAGCATCTCCAAAGTAGAAGTTATATGCAAAGAACTCAAGTTCAAAGTCAAAATGTTTGAACAGATCAAAGTAAAAACAAATAGTGAGCTTAAACAGGATGTCATTAAAAAGATAAAAACATTAAATATCAGAAATTTATGAACTTAAAGAGGTTTTAAACAATATTCTGACTGAAGTAAACAAAACTAAACAAGATATGTATTGTTTAATTGACTTTGCAGACCTAAGGCCAGTAGTCTTAGCATGTATTTAGAGGATAACAAAAAGCAATATAACAACTATGGGGGTTTTACTTCTGTCTTGTTTTTGACATTTAGTATTGTTCTCACTGTTTAGTTTTGTTCCATTTTATTGAATTTTTAGTTAATTTTCTGTTTTAATTGGTTTTATTTTGTTCTGTTTTGGTTAAGTTTATTATATTTGATGGTATGAGTAGCAATTTTGAAGATAGCAAGAGTCATTATTGTAGCTATTTTTGATTTCCTATTATTTTGTCTTCAATTCCTGTATCACTTTCACTGGTTTTTTGGTTGGCTTAACTCTATGTTATTTTGTGTATAGCTATAGATATAGATACAGGTATGGATATAT
>PVLA01015594.1:0-24538 GCA_004027455.1 Hydrochoerus hydrochaeris
GCTGCCTTTCTTTCAGCAGAGGTGTTTGACGCCTTTGTCAAAGATAAGGTGGCTGAGTGTGTATGGAGTTGTTTCCGTATCTTCTAATCTGTTCCATTGGTCCTCAGGTCTGTTTCTTTGCCATGCTGTGCTGGTTTTTTGTTTTTTGTTTTAATCACAGTAGCTTTGTCATATAATTTCAAGTCAGGGCCTGTGATGCTCCTGCCTTGGCTTCATTGCCTGGAATTGTCCTTGGCTTTGTAGGTCTCTTTTGATTCCAAATTAATTTTAGAATTGTTCTATTTCTGTGAGATACACTATTAGAATTTTGATAGGCTTTCATTATAATGATTTTGGAAGTATGGCCATTTTCATTATATTGGTTCTTCCTACTCTGAGAACAAGAACTATCTTTCCATTTTCTGATATCCTCTTCCATCCCCTTTTTCAGAGTATTGTAGTTTTCAGTGTATAGAAGTCTTCTATTTCATTGACTAGATTGATTCCTAGGTGTTTCCTTTTTTTTTTTTTTTGGATGCTGTTGTAAAAAGTGATGTTTCCTTAATTTCTCTGTCCGTGAGTTTGTTCAGCCTACTGTTAATACTCTGTGCTTCCTTCTGACTTGAACTTGGTTCCACCTCACTCTCCTGATAGATAGTGCCAGTCCAAAACCACTGAGTCCTGAGCTTAGTTGTCCCTTCTCTAAGATGGCTGCTGACCTGTCGCCCTCTGCTGTGGATATCTGAATCTGACCCACCAGCCACTACAGTTCGTGGAGGCCTCTGGGGTTGCCAGTAGTCACCATTCAAGTCTCCTCTCCTGTTCATTGAGTTCAGGCTCAGGAGAAAGTGCTGCTTGCCACCACCTCCCTCTGTGTTGAAGTCTTTTCTCTCCCTCTCATGCTTCTGTTTTCACTTAAGATCCTTGCTGGGTCCTGGGAGCCTACTTTTCTCCTCTTCCTTACATTGCTGTGTTCTTCTGTCTGGATCCCAGATCTCAGAGGCTCTTTCTCTGCTGTTCATTACTGTGCCATCTTCTTTAAACAATTCCTGCATGCTATTTTGCAGTCAGTTTCTTTCCCTCTTTGAGCTACCCAGCCCCAGCAACCTTTGATCTGCTTTCTTTTACTATAAAATTTGATTTTATAGAGTTTAATACAATTAAACAATATTGTATTCTTCTGTATCCTTTTTTCATATGTATTTTGTGATTGATGGATGTGTATTGGTAATTTATTTTTGTTTCCCCATTCCTTTTTTTTTGTTGTTGTTGTTGTTTGTGTTCTTTTGGAGCCAGGGTTTCGATATGCTGATCAGGCTGGCCTTAAACTCAGTTTGTAGCCCAGGCTGGCCTCAAACTCCCAGTGATCCTCCTGCCTCTGCCTCCTGAGAGCTGGGATTACAGGCATGTTCCTTCACACCCAGCTCCATTTGCTTAGTTTGATACACATTTGAGTTCTTTCCAGTTTTGAGCTATCATGAATGAAGCTGGTATGAACATTCTTAAGTAAGTCTTTTTGTATGCATATGTTTTCATTTTCTTGAGTAAATACCAAGTAATAAAATTACTATGTAATATTGTAAGTGTAAAAATGTACACTGTACAAGATTCCACTAAACTATGGGAGTACCACATCAGTAGTTGATGTGGACTAGTATTTAAAACAAGACATTTGGGCCTGGGATGTGTGGCTCGGTAGTAAAGCACTTGCCTAGCAGGGATGAAGTCCTGGGTTCAGTCTCCAGCATAGGGTAGGCGGAATTTGAACCATTCTAATGAGTATTTAGTATTTTCTTATAGTGGTTTTCATTTTTCCTTCCTGATGATTAGTGATACTTAATATCTTTTCCTGTGCTGAATTTTAAAATTTTTTTTATTTTTAGGGTTTCACTGTGTAGTGCAGGCTGGCCTTGAACTAACTTATGTAGCTTGGGCTGACCTCAAACTCACGTTGATCTTCCCGCCTTGGCCTCCAAATGCTGGAATTACAAGCATGTGCCACCATGCCTGGTTTTCCTTTGCTTACTGACTGTATTTCTATCTTCAGTTTGGTTTTTGTGTTTTGTTTAGTCTATCTTCATTTAAGGGTTGTAAATCCTCATGTGGCGGCACATTTCTGTAATTCTAGCTCTCAGAAGGGTGAGGCTGGAGGATTACCTCTATTTTAAGGTCAGCCAGAACTACTTAAGGATACTCTGTCTCACAAAAAATGGAGTCATAAGACTTTTGTCAGATGTATGTATTTATGTATGTATGTATGTATCGGAGATGCCTACAGTTTGTGGCTTGCTTTTCTGGTTTATTGACAGTGTCTTTCAAGGGGAGAAATTTTTAATAAAATTTTTATAAAATTTCGCTCCAATTTATAAAATCTTTGCTCCAAGGTCTCAGAGATTTTTCTTTGTTTTCTTATGCATTTTTTGTAGTTGTCTGTGTTAGTGACAGTGTCCTGCTCTATAGGTAAGGCTGGCCTGAACTCATAGAGATCCTCCTAACTCAGTCTGCCAAGCACTGGTATTATAAGCCTGTATCACCACACCTGCCTAGTCTTTGATATTTAATTTCATGATTTTTTTGGGGGGGTGATAAGGTATGTTATGTAAATCAGGCTGGCCTTAAGTTTACTGTGTAACACATAATGGCCTTGAACTTGAAGTTTTTGTAGTGCTACTTGTTAAAAAGAATTTCTTTCGTTTCATAACTATTTTGGTTCTGTCTTCAAATTCAGGTTTTTTTTGGGGGGAGGTTTTGTTATTTGAGACAGGGTTTTGCTATGCAATTAAACCTGGGCTTGAACTCACTTTGTAGCCCAGGCTGACCTCAAACTCCCGTTGACACTTGTTCCTCAGTCTCCCAAGTGCTGGGATTACAGCCATGTGCCACCACACCCAGCAGTAGTATATTATTGTATTATCATTGGAAGAATATTGTTTCCTGAGGATGGATATGGTTGTACTGTTTGACATTGAACTTGGGAATAAGAAGCCAAACATGTGTAGTAAAGGCTCTATAGCTCTTTTCTTGTACAAAGAAAGTGTTTTAAACTGTCAAGAGTAGAGCTTGCAGTAAGTTGTAACTTGTTTTTCATACTGAATACTTAGTCATTTGAGAAGTAAATACTTGTTTTATTTTAAATGTATGTGTATATGTATATATATAAAGCATAAGTTTTTTATTTGAGTTATCAAGAATTACTTTGACCTCAGAACATCAGCATTATATGCCGATTGTGGAAAAGCATTGCATAATTGTTTTCCTCTCAGTTTGCTTTATTAATGAGTAAATTTATTGTTTGTCATTTTTAGTAGTTGTTTAGAATTATGGTACATTTTAAGCTATGTGTCTTCCCCAAACCCTATAGGTGTGTGTTAAATACATAACTATTAAGTACACACTTAATATCCAGATTTTTATTTTCTCGTTTTTATAAAATTGGAATGTTGCCATAATATTTGAACAGCAAACTTTCTGGTAAATACTAGCTATAGTTATTTTTTGATGTTTTCATTTCAAAATAATTCCATAGCTGTATTTAAGTAATAAAAATACAGAAATGACAATTTTTTTTCTCCTTCACAGTGGCAGCTAGACTGTCTTGCTTGCTTGCTAAAGTTAATATGCCAGTTTGCAGTAGATCCATCTGATTTGGATTTAGCTTATCATGATGTCTTTGCCTGGTCTGGTATAGCCGAAAGCCATAGGAAAAGAACTTGGCCTGGAAAATCAAGGAAAGCTGCTGGTGATCATGCCAAGGGTCTTCATATACCACGATTGACAGAGGTAAAGTACACAAGTCAGCATGAAATTGTAGTAATAAATTTCACATGTTTTGAGAGCATGCATTTTTGTTTCTACAAAGTAAAGAAATAACATTAATGCTTAAGAAACGTTATCCTAGATTACTGTTATATTCTAATGGCTGAAGCTATACCATAGTTTAAAGAAGTAATTGTGATTAATGGTAATGTTGTTCAGTGCATCATCCAAAGTGAAGGTATGATACACTGTTTAACGTTGCTTATCTATAAGATTATATGCATTGTTTGAACTCATTAATTTACACACTGTTATATATCAGGCTGTCTCGGTTACTCATCTCTTGTTGGGACAAATATTCAACACCCAAAATAAAGGAAGGAAAGTTTCTCACAGTTTCTGAAGGTTTCAGTCCATAATGAGCAGACTCCAAGGCAGGTTGGCATGCGTTAGGACAACACTTCAAGGCAGAAGGTAGCAAAAGCAGCCAGAGTAAAAAAGAGGAAAAACAAGCCTCTTTTCCCCTATATTGTATACCACCCACCCCTCCCCTTCAGGGCAGGGCAACATAGCACTCACAAAAATCTCTGTGCCTTCCTCTTCTACAGGATAAGGATATTTACAAAGAATCCTGGCCCCCTGCTGAATTTCTTAGTTAAACTTCTAAATTTCTCAAGTTCACACAGTGTATCAACCATATCATAGGGGCAAAACAGAAACCATACCAGGTACTTCAAAATAGGAAGTTTAACATGGGAAATTGATTTATATATGTGTATGTTAGAGTACTGAAAATTTAGGTTTCTGACAAAGGGGTTCTGCTTCGGTGCTACCAGAGATTCTGATAAAAAGCTACTATGGGAATACCTAAAAAAAGTTGGTGACTGACACTCAATTGCACTTCTGGGAAAATTTATTTCTGTAGTAATGCTGACAGAGCCAGGTAGCAGGTTGTCTAGTATCCCAGGTTGGCAGAACCTAACAGGACACTAGAGAATGAGTTTGGTTTTTGATAGACTAGCCCTTGCACTGTAGAAAAAACAAAATATATATTTGAGTTGGTTGTCGTGCTGCATACCTATAATCCATCAGGGAAGCTGAGGCAGGAAGATCATGAATTTGAGGGCAGCCTGGGCTACATAGAGAGTTCAAGGACAGCATGAACTGCCTGGCAAGACTCTGTCTCAAAAAACCAATGAAAAATAGATTTAAAGCTGAAAGAACATAGTATAATGAGCCAGGTGTGGTGGCACATACCTGTAATTCCTTAGGAGGCTGAAGCAGGATCACTGTGAGTTTGAGACCAGCCTGGACTACAGAGTGAGCTCAAGGCTAGCCTAAACTGCATAGTGAGACTGTCTCAAAAAGCTAAAACAAACAAACAAACAAAAACAATAACCAGCACATTCAGCAATAAAAAAACTGGAATTCTTTTTTACTATGGATTCTTTTGTTCATAGGATTCGATTTGTCCTTCCAAAATCTGGCAGTGAACTGAGTAGTAGGGAGAGATGGAGATGAGTTTTTGAAGTCTCTGTCATTCTGTAATGTTTTAAGAATAGTGTCTCACCCCATCTGCCCAAGAACCATAAGAGTAATGAATTTTTACTATTTTATAGAGGATTGTGGTGATGAACATAAGATTTAAAAATGACTAATACAGATGGAAACCTCAAGCACACTGAATTTCTCTTTTGCAGTTTTAGGGTTTAAATGGGAAAAGTGATCTCTGCCAGTATTATAGATAATTTACATCTAATAATAATAAATATCTGGCCACAGTACAGTCTAACTGCATTCCAGGATATTGTATATTACGAACTGTGTTAGTGATCTTGTCTTGCTACAGTGTTCCAGGTACTTTATTTTTTGTTTTAGAAAAAACTTCCCAGGTTATAGTATAAATGATCAAATTGATTGAGATCCTTTCCATCAGGTCACTTAGTAAATTGAATATTCATTAATAATTATAAGTAATATTCTTTGGAGAGTTGAATGCTATATATGTAAGGTATATATAATTTGTGGAATTTTAAAGTGTGTGATTTATTTTTAAGATTCTGTGTGTCTATATACACATTGAAAATAAATCGGAGGAAAGGTTCAGTTGTTAGAGGGTAGTATTAATATCCTTAGCTGATACTGTATCAGAGCTTCCTTTCAAGCACATGCAATTTTAATAATTTAGAAAATATGCCAATTGCGTGTGGTAGTATATGCATGTAATCCCAACATTCTAGAGGCTAAGGCAGGAGGGATCACTATGAGTTCAAAGCCAGCCTGAGCTACATAATGAATTCAAAGCTAGTCTATATAGTGAGACCCTGCCTCTCGGGGGGGGGGGCAGGAAGCGAGAGAAAAGAAAATACATATATTGCCAGATGCAGTAGTGCACACCTGTAGTCCCAATATGTGGGAGGCCTGGGCAGGAAGATTGCTATAAGTAGAAAGCCAGCCTGAAAAACCAATATAACAGAAGGAAAAACAGAAAATGTGCATATTGTATATTCTTTCCATTATTCACCAAAATAATTATAACAGTGTGCGTATTAAATCCCTTTAGAAGTAAAATTTTTGTTACACTAATTCTGAAGGCCCGGTTATCTAAATTTGACATACTTAAAATGGTAATAAAGAACACTGAGTAAGAATTTACTGTCATGCATTGCTCCATTGGCTTCCCTTGCTATCTTTCAAGTAGCTTTCAGATTCTATCCTAAACATCGACTTTTCTGGAAGCTTTCTTGATTCTGCCAGGGACAGGTTTAGTTGCTGCTCTCTTCTGTTTGCTTGTTCAGCACATTATGTACACTTGAGCTGCACCATTTTCTGTAACTGTGCTCTCCTGGACTAATAGCTTCAAGTTCAGTACCATTAGAGAATCGTGAATCAAATGTAAAAAGTATTTTTACCTTTATTTGTAACTTTCTATTATGTTCATTTTAAAGTTGCTGCTTTTCATTGTGATTTTAAAATTGTAGTTTTCTCGCTTTTGATACTTTTTACAGTATTTTTCAACAACTGTCAGGACATTATTTTGTCAGAAAAAAAATCAAGTAACATTTTGGCTTTTAAATGCTTTTTTTTGTTTTGCTGTATATAAAAATTTTTTCAATGTTTTTGTTTTAAAGGTCTTTCTTGTTCTTGTCCAAGGAACCAGTTTGATTCAGCGACTTATGTCTGTTGCTTATACATATGATAATCTGGCTCCCAGGTATACATTTTCCTAAGTTTTGTGTATGTATGTTTGTAATGAGAATATAGTGTTTTAAATTTTTAGTTTGAAACTTTTAAATGTAATAGAAAACTTATTACGATTCTTAGTGAATTGTCATAATCTTTCATGTAGAATCACATATATTGCCAAAATTTTGCCAAGCTTTCACGAGAATATGGTTTCTCTGTGTTTACATATTTTTCTGAATCTGAGTATAGCTTGTAGGCAGCCTGATTTTTTAACTTATGAATATTTGATATTTTTTCCTAAAATCAAGGATGTTTTGATAACTGGGATTTTTCAAATTTACAAAACTTAATGTTGATACATCATCATATATATATGGTCCATATTCAACTTTTGCCATTAATATTCATTATAACAATATTTTTCCCAGTCAATAATCATGTATTTTCATCATTTTTCTTTCTTTGGCTTGCTTGCTTTCTTTTTTGAGACAGGGTCTTGCTTTGTACTGCAGGCCGGCCTTGAACTCCCTTTTTAGCCCAGGCTGGCTTTGAACTCAAAGTGATCCTCCTCCCCCCTCAGCCTCCTCAATGTTGTGATCATAGGCATATGCCACCATAACTGACCCTTTCTTGGATTTTAATCATAGACAGTGTCTCAGCCTTAGCCTTGTGACGCTGACATTTTTGAGTACTATAGGCCAATTCTTTTTTTTTTAATCTTAGAGAACGTTTTTCAGTTTCTGTTTTCTTAATTGTTTCTCATTATTCCATGTAGATTGTGCATTTCTAGCAAAAACATTCCGTAAGTTATGTTGTGTCTTTCCTGGCACATTTTGGTGATGAATTATTTGTCCCATTGTTGATTATTTTACTTTTGATCAGTTAATGTGATTTCTATCAATATCTCTATTAGATTGTTTATGAATATTCTTTGTTAATTAATAGATAATGTGTAGGAAGACATTTTGAAACTGTATAAATTTTCTACTTTCCATAAAACTTTTATTCATTGGTTTTAAGTTTTATTAATGACTTGTGCTTACTTTAAATATGAATATAAAGTTTGTAAAATACCAACCTTTTTTGTTACTATAGTTGACATTCCATTATGAGAAAGGCTTTTTTTCCTTTTATTTACCTGGTTACTATCAATTCATTATTTTTCCTCATTCAGTATATTGTAGTTCATTAAGTGTATTTTTTTCCATTGCTCATATTATACCAGGTTTTTTGTTTATTTGTTTGTCTTTTTGAGACAGTTTCACTATGCAGTTCAGGCTGGCCTTGAACTCAACTTTATAGCCCAGGCTGACCTCGAATTTACAATGATCCTCCTGCCTCAGCCTCTCAACTGCTGGGATTACAGGCGTGTACCACTACACTTGGCTAGATTATAACAGATTTGGCTGACAGATGTCTCTTCAAGTTTGTACATATGAGTTTTTGGCATGACAGTATTGTTTTTTGTTACTTTTTTTTTTTTTGAGAAAAATTCTCTTTATGTAGTTCAGATAACTGGCTTTGAACTCACTGTGTAACCCAGGCTAGCTTCAAACTCACAGCAGTCCTCCTGCCTCAGCCTCCTGTGTGCTGGGATTACAGAGATGCACCACTGTGCCCAGCAGCTCTGTTGTTTGAAGCATCAACTGGGGGAAGTTTGGGGTCCTTTTAATGTTACCACAATATTGCCTAGGCTTATCTTGTAGCTTCCCTGCCTTAGTTCTGAAATCAGCTGTTTCTTCAAGAAGTCCTAATGCTTATTGGTGGGGAACCTTAAAAATGGGTTTTTATTATATGTATTATTACTGGCATGTCTTTGCTTGTAGATTGTCAGTGAACAGGCTAGAAATCTGTTTCTAAAATGTAGTTTAACCATGCAGTATTCCATTTATTTTGACTACTTTTGGATTTTGATAAACTTTAATAATACAGAAGTTTAAGAAAGTAATTGCTGATTAACATAAGGGGGCCACAGTGGGCCTGTTGACACATGCCTCTAATCTTAGCACTCTCGAGGCTGAGGCAGGAAGATTGCAAATTCAGGCCCATTGTGGGTGATTTAATAAGACCTGCCTTAAAATAAAAATTGTGGGCAAAAGATGGAAATATAACTGAGTGTGAAGGTCTTGGCTTGGATTCAGTTCCCAGTACTACAAAGAAAAGGCGGGAGAAACTGTATGCTTTATATAATCATATAAATTATGTTAGAGTATATACATTTAATTTCCAAGTATTCCATTATTGTTATGTTGGTTTGAACTTATTATACTCAAATGATTAGTAAAGTTAATTAATTAATTTGGTACCAAGGTTAAAACTCAGGACCTTGCACTTGTCAGGTAGGCACTTGTGCCACTGAGCTATATCCCCAGCTAAAGTTAATATAAATACTCTGAAAAGAGCTTAACTCATTAGAATCTTTGCAACATTCTTCTGCCTCCCCTTATTTCTGGTGCTTTCTCAGGTCCTATTTCTATGCCTTAATCTTAGGCCTTCACATAACACAACCAGAATGAAAAAATATTTTTTGTTCTTTTTCAATTTTTTATCTTTATATCTTTATTGTATTACAAGAAAAATATAATTACCATATTTCATTTCAACCTGGAGAGACAGAGCCACCCATCCATTCAGATATATATCATCCAAATGGTAAAGATAATGTACTTTTATATATCAGGTGAAGCCTTTGTCACAAAACTAGATGACAAATTTTCCTCTCTAGTGAGACAGAATGAACATTTTGCCTGTTATTTAAACTCTTAGCCAGGTATAGTGGCACAAGCCTGTAATACCAGCACTTGGGAGGCTGAGGCAGGAGGTTCTCCCAGAGTTTGAGGCCAGCCTAGGCTACATAGTGAATTCTAGGCTAACCTGGGCTACCTAGAAAGACCCTGTCTCAAAAACAAGCCAACAAAAAACTTTTAATGGTTAGGTGAGCATTAAAATTAAAAGGCAGATGAAAAAAATTAAAAGGTACATGAGTAGGTTATACTTGGTAAAAAAAATATTGTATCAATACAGTAAATATTGAATATGACATATGGCCAAACACTTGATTGGTAAATATCAGTTATTATCTTTTACTTTAATACCTAGTTGGTGTTTTGTTTGTTTGTTTTGTACTTGGGAATATGAACTCACGACCTCACACTTGCCAGGCAGGCACTTATGCTGCTGAACTAAATTCCTGGCCTTCTTTTACTTTAATAAAGTGGATGAGTCTTAGATTTGCAATTTTGAGAAATATTTTGTTAATTGTTACAAAATAGGAATGTTGGAGATTGGTGCTTGTCTGCTTGGGTTGTTTTGTTTTTTTGGTTTTTTTTTAGTGATACTGAAGAAATCTTGGGAGTGGAGTGGCAATGTCTTGATATGTTTTCCAGGCTAGCCTTAAACTTGTGATCCTCCTGCCTCAGTTTCCTGAGAAGCTAGGATTAAAGACTTGGGCAACTGTCCAACTCCTTCTTTTTAAACAAGATTTATTTATAAGGATAAATAATCCACATATTTTGGTTTTGTTAAAATGAAAATTTTTATTTTGTTTTTTGGTACTGGGGATCAAACTTAGGACCTCATGCTTACGAGGCAAGCGCTTGAGCCACTAAACTAAATCCCCAGCCCTGAAATGAAAATTTTTTAATACTTGATTTTTAAAATTTGTCATCAGTTTTGTTAAAATTACTAAAACCAAAGGGCTAGGGGTTTAGCTCAGTGGCATAAGCGCCTGCCTGGCAAGCACGAGATCATGAGTTGACCCTGGTACCAATAAATAAATAAATAAATAAATAAATAAATAAATAAATAAATGTCATTTCTTTAAAATGGTCTGCATACAGTAACTTTAAAAAATGAAAAAAGGTTGGGAATTTAGCTCAGTGGCTTAAGTGCCTGCCTGGCAAGTGCAAGGTCATGAGTCCAATACCTGGTACCAAAAAAAAAAAAGTTACTAAAAGCATCATGAAGAAAAATAATAATGTAATAATTAACTTTCCTGATAATTTGAATTTAACTGTTCCTGATAGAAATTAGCATTAAAAATATGGGCAGGGAATTTTATGTCAGTGTCTCTTTGTTTTGCTTTTTGTGGTATTGGAGATGGAACCCAGAGATAATCTACCACTGCATATTCATTTATTTATTTGCTTATTTACTTACTTTTACTTACTGAGGTAGGTTTTCCATATATAATTTTTATTTATTTATTTATTTATTTATTTATTTATTTTTGTCTTTTTGAGACTGGATCTTGCTATGTGGTTCTGGCTGGCCTTGAGCTCACTTTATAGCCCAGGCTGGTTTTGAACTCACAACAATCCTCCTGCCTCAGCCTCCCGAGTGCTGGGATTACAGGCGTGCACCACCACGCCCAGCCTCCATATATAATTAAGGCTGGTCTTGAACTCACTATGTAGCCAGACTGCTCTCAAACTCATAGCAGTACTGAGATTACAGGCGTGTGCCACCAGGCTTTTATTTCATGTTATGTTATATTATGACATGACATGACATGACATGACATGACATGACATGACATGACAAAGCCTCTCTAAATTGCCCAGATTGGCTTCAAACTTTGAATCCTCCTCTCTCAACCTTCTGAGTAGCTGAGGATACAGGCCAGGTAACTGCCTTCATTCATTCATCTGAAAACTTTTTTTTTTTTTTTAATCTTTGTATCAGAAATTGAATTCATGACATTGCACTTGCCAGGCAGGAGCTATGTGGCTGAGCTATATCCCCAGTCTCATGCATTCATTTGAAACAAGGTCTTGCTATATAGTCAAAACTGGCTTTGGACTTACTGTGTAGCCCAGGCCCATTTTGGACCCTCCTGCCTCAGCCATTTTGAATGCTGGGATTACAGATGTACATCACCACTGCTTTCTCCTTGTTTGTTTTTTTTTAAGAGTTTTGTTTATTGATTATTTTGAGACACGTCTTGTTTTGTGAGGCTGGTTTTGAACTCACTGTGTAATCTAGGCTGACCTTGAACTCATAGCACTCATTTTGGCTCAGCCTTTAAAATTATAGGATTATAGGCATGTGTCACCATGCCTGACTTTTAAAAGACTGTATTATTACAATCCATCTTCTTAATCCAGATAATGAGCCTTATTGAGGGGTCATTTATTTCATTCACTGTTGTATTCACTTACATCTAAAGCCATCTTTGTTTTATTTTGAAATACACAGTACGGTATTGGCAGTTCAGAGATCTCACACATGATGAGCAAGAGCTGTGCCACTGAGTTAAACCCTCAGCTCAATACATTTTTATTGACTACAGTTACTCTGCTGTGCAGTATATCAACATTTACTCCTTTTATTTAGAACTTAGTACCCCTTGACAACTGCATAAATCCCCAGCCTGTCATTTTACTCTCCATTTTCTGTATTTGACTTACCTCTAATTTTTAAAATAAATGCTAAAAGACCACAGAACAAATAAATATGTAATTCTCTTAAAATTCTATCTGTTCTGAAGTTGTTATACACTTTACAGGACATATGGTAGTAAATTGTTTTTAATTACTTCATTGATGAGTTTAATTTTTGGTTGTGGGATGTGTTTTCTTTACAGAGTTTTGAAAGCTCAGTCTGATCACAGATCTAGACATGAAGGTAAGGGTTCTGCAAATTATTTTTTAATAAAGATGTTAATATAATTAAATGTTGAATCTTTAATAATGAGCATTATATCTTTTTACCATATGCCTTTATAATCATACTTTTTTTTTTTTTTTAAGTTTCACATTATTCAATGTGGCTCTTGGTGAGTTGGGCTCATTGCTGTTCTTTAGTGAAATCTAGCCTTGCTGATAGTGATCATTTACAAGATTGGCTGAAGAAGTTAACTCTCCTTATTCCTGAGGTAAGGAAAAGATTGAAGATTAGTTAATCTTTATATGTTTTTATGTTATTAGCATTGATAACAAAAAAAAGTAAAAGAAACAAATGTGCCTGATTGCGTATTTCACATTATTTAGTTCTTTGGGGTATAGAGTGTTCTAAACTATGTACATTAAAAATTGTTATATATTCTCTGGCATCCATATTTGTCCTTTTTGTCATTTTTTGAAATACTGTTTAGTGAGTGATTATTTTGGGACCAGTAGAATAGTTGCCTAGCATGTGAGGACCCTGGATTCCATCCCAACATTGCAAAAAAAAAGTGATTATTTTGATTTAATTTTTAAATAACTTTTATCAGTTTTGTTTTTTAAGATAGAGTCTTACTTTGTAGTGCAGGCTAGCCTTGAACCCATGGTGATCCTCTTGCCTCAGCCTCCCTAGTGCTGGGATTACAAATGTTCACCACCACACCTTGATTTTTAAATAGCTTTTATAAGATACAGGACAAGCTTGAGCATTTCTTTTGGTAATTTATGGTCAGAAGAGTTTCAGTTGGAAAGTTTTGAAATGGAAGTTTTTCCATTAATAAAAGTAGAAATAAAAGAATCTTAAAGTTAGTAAACTAAATAGATTTTCTTTCTCTGTTGTCACTGATACTAATATTCTTTTCATTAGTAATTTTGTTGTTGTTGATTTGTTTCTGTGGTTCTGGGGATTGAACTAAGGTCCTGGCACACACTAGTCCAAGTGTTCTATCACTGAGCTACATCCACAGCCATCACTAGCTGTATTTCTTCTGTACTGCTCAGGCCTATTTCCAAGTGAAACTGTATATACATACACTTTTTATTATATACTTAAACACAAAGGTTGCATGTTTTTGTAGTCAGGATTATATTGGATCTTGACTGAATTGAATCCTGTATTTGTTAATGTTGTTTTTGGTAATTACTTACAATCTGAAATATTCTGGTATAAATACTTCTGAGTTGGTTCTAGTTAGCTAAAATTATTTATCTTGTTGTTTACTTTGTTAATTACTTTCCTCTAATCTCTTTTCTGGTGTTAGGCTTGTTTGGTTTTTTGTTTTTATGGCCATACTCAGAATTTCTAATTATGCGTATGTTTATACTAAACATATTTTGTGGTACTGTATTTGATTATGTTATTTATTTACATGCATGTGTATGTGACCAGAATATTGTATCTAAAATATATTACTAAGAAAAAAGAATATATTCCTAAAGAAGCTATCTAATGTTATTTCTGTTCACATATTAACGTTAGTTTTTCAATACTAAAGCAGACTGTCTCTGGAATTTGCTTTTTCATTTAGACCGCAGTTCGTCATGAATCCTGTAATGGTCTCTATAAATTATCTCTGTCGGGCCTAGATGGAGGAGACTCAATCCATCGGTCTTTTCTGCTTTTAGCTGCGTCAACACTGTTGAAATTTCTTCCTGATGCCCAAGCACTCAAACCTATCAGGGTAAGATTTTCTGTGTTTAGGAGAGATTCCTATTTCTGTAATTTGTTTTGCCTCATTTATTATTTCACTATATCACTGTAGTTACTGAATGTACTTTCTAATAGCACAGTTGTATCATTTTTAAAGTAACTTGGTGATGCTGGCCTTAGTGGTGCATGTCTGTAAACCCATCACATGGGAGACTGACCTGGGAGGATCACCAGAAGTTCTAGGCCAACCTTGGCTACGTAGTAAGTTCAAGGCCAGCCTGAACTATGGAGTGAGTCCCTGTCCCAAAACACCAACCAAGTAAAATAAAATGACAATGTTGTGGCATTACAGATAGTTCAATCTAAGTGTTTGGATATTAGTGCTGTGGGCTCTCTCATGGGTATTGTATTCTGTTTTGGAAATAACACTTGTTCTTTCTAGATTTGGGGGCTTGTGTTAATAGATGAATGATAGAATCGTAAATTCTCTTTTCTCTTGAGTTACACAGTCATGTGTATGTATTTTCAATCTGTATGATACTGTGGTTTTTAAATTTTCTATCGTGTGTGTGTGTGTGTGTGTGTGTGTATGTGTGTGTGTGTGTGTGTATTAGTTTCGTGGAAGAATTCTGTGACCTGATAAACCTAGAACCCGTTTATAAAAAAAATTTATAATCTCAGAAATAAAATGTTTTGTAAGACTTACATTATTTCCTTCTTATATCCTTCCAAAATGTAAGTAGCATGAAACCATTTTCCTTTTTCTCAAATTTCTGATGCTAATCACTTATGCACATAGTTATTATGATTTTTTACCTTTTTATTAGATTTTGAATTTTATTTATAGGGAATTTAATTTATTTAATAAAGTATATCATCTCTTTTATATATTGTAATTTTAAGTTGTTTTTAAAATGTTTTCACAAAGTATATGTTTTTTTAATAGATAGATGATTATGAGGAAGAACCAGTATTAAAACCTGGATGTAAAGAGTACTTTTGGTTGTTATGCAAATTAGTTGACAACATACATATAAAGGATGCGAGTCAGGTATGTTCAGAAGATTATATATTAATTTGTTAATAAATATGAATTATGCATGATTTCAGTAGTCCTTACAAGTAAACATCTTAAGCCTGGATGGTGGTACACATATGTGGTTCTAGCACTCTGGGAGGCTGAGGCCGTATGAGGGAAAGGAGCAAATTAGCCGTACCTGTCTCAGAAAGTTTAAAAAGAGTAATGGGTTGGAGTTACAACTCGAGTTTGAAAGCCCTGGGTTCAATCAGCAGTAACAACCCCACACCTCCCCCTATTAAGGGTTGTTTTGTTCATCAGTAACTAGGTAATACTGTCATAATTTTTCTACTATATTTGTTCCTTTCTGTTTCATTTTTACTTAGACCTAACCTGAAACATCTTTATCAGTTACCTCCTTCTCTTCTGAGTGAAATTTGTGTTTCCAAATCTTATTTGGAAAGTGAAATTAAGATTTTAAATTTAAATATATAGCTCTCTATACTAGTATTTGACTTTGGAGTCCTGAATATATCAACTAAGGCCAAATTCAAATTTGAATTTAATTTTAAGCTAAACACTGTTTATATTTGGACTTTTTTATGCTAAAGTAACATTTCTTTTCAAAGAAATAGTTAAACAAATTTCAAACACAAACATGCCACATAAACTTGATTTTTCACATAAATAGCTTGCCCAAATGTGTACACACTACCCCAGGAAAAGAAAAACTTACAGCTGGGCATGGTGGCACACAACTGTAATCCCAGCACTTAGGACACTGAGGCAGGAGGATCTTTGCAAGTTCGAGACCAGCCTGGACTACAAAGTAAGCTCAAGGCCAGCCTAAACTGCATAGCAAGACCCTTTCTCAAAAGACCAAAAAAAAAAAAAAAAAAAAAAATCACAAAAATATTTTAATACTAAATTTACTGAAATATTACCAAATTAATATAAGATACCTTTGGCCTTTTTGATTACAAGAGGTACTCAAAGTGGTGGCCATTGGCTTCTAGACATTTATTAGTACAGGGAACTGCTGCTTGGGTAACCTTGGTCTTTGAGGTTGCTGACATACACTTTTTAGTGTCTTCTATAAGGGCTCACATGTGTAGTGGATTTTCTGCAATACATCCTCTTGGGTTCATCACAACACCATTTATTGACAAGACATCATTTTATTTTTCTTTTCCTGAAGTGTGTATACATATTTTTGGCAGACTGTTTTTATGTTTATGTATATGTATATTTACTTAAGGCAAAATGCATCTGGGTTAATTCAAAAGAAATCAAATTAGGAAGATCCATTTATATTTGGGAAACATTTCTTAATTGTTTAAATTATTTAAGTGAAAATAAAATATATGACATTACAATAAAAATCCTATGGTAGTTATACCTTCTACATTTTAGTTTATATCTGAATTGTTAAAAATCTACTTTTCTTTTGAAGAGTAATAATTAAAAATTAATACTGACCAAGTTTTAATTCATTTGATTATTATTAAGATCCTGATACCAGATTATCATTTTCATTTTATAAACCTAGGTTTACCTGTTTAAAACTTAGCAAATCTAAACATTTTCAAAATTTTCCTTCTTAGAGGTCTGTTTCTTTGAGCGTCCTTTTTTGGGTGGTGTAGTGAGAGAGGGTCATGCTCTGTAATTCAGACTGACCTTGATTTCATTATATAACACAAGCTGGTCTGGAACTCACAGTGATCCTTTTGCTGGGATTGCAGGAGTGTGTCATCATGCTCATTTTTGAAAATATACTTTTGAATTAAGTTCTATTTTATGAAGTCTATTTTGATTTTGTTTTCAGTTATAATCTAAAGTTTTTGAAGTTAATCATAGAGTTTAGTTCATTGTTGAAGCCTAGTTTATTAAAGATATTAAAATCAAATTGTATGTGAATTACAACTCAGTGAAGTTAGTAAAGAAAAAAAAGCAACCAACCTTACCATCACATTATTGTAACTCATAATTTATGAACAACATTCATTGAATTCTTTTTTGTAGTACTGCATTTAAAGCTATAATTGTATTAATTTGTATGCACGAGAATAGGTGTTTGGAGTTTATAATTTACATAGAAAGAAGTGTTTTTTAATTTATACTACTAAACATAAAAATCTATCTTTGAATATTATGTTTTCTTTTTGTATTAAGACAACACTCCTTGACTTGGATGCTTTGGCAAGACATTTGGCTGACTGTATTCGAAGGTAAAATTTGATGTGAAATTCATGATTATATTATTGAGGAAAGATACGAATGTGATTAGGGAGACTATCTTGTTTTGCTTGTGTTCTTGGTTGTTTTGTTTTGGGTTTTTTTTGGTTTTTTTTTTGTTTTTTTTTTTTGCAGTAGAGAGATTCTTGATCATCAAGATGGTAATATAGAAGATGATGGGCTTACAGGACTCCTAAGGCTTGCAACAAGTGTTATTAAACACAAACCACCCTTTAAATTTTCAAGAGAAGGACAGGTATGTATTCAAATACCCAAATGTGTACATAAAATGCGACCAAAATTTTTTGTTGTTACATTGTATGTGAATATGTTAAGTCTTTAAAAATATGTAAACACAAAGTTTGCCGCAATCTTAATTGGAAGTAGGAAAAGTAAACTTACTAACTTTGAAAAAGTTGACCCTTTGGAAATATAAAATACTTGTTTTTAGAATGTAAAAACAAGTACCTATTACTATATATAGTTCCTATTACTATATATAAAAGGGTAACATTTTAATGGGATGGTTTCTAGAGGGTTGAAATTTTAAGTTGTAAATTAATATCTGATTTACATAACTAAATTAGTAACTAGTCATTACAGTTATGGTTTCACAGTTGTCTCTGTGGTGTGTGTGTCTGTTTCTGTGGGTGTGTCTGTCTCTGTCTCTCTCTCTCTCTCTGTTTGTCTATCTATCTGTCCATCTTTCTCTCTTTTTTTGGTACCAGGACACATACTTTTTGGCACCTGGAGTTGAACTCAGTACCTTGTTCTTGCCAGACAGGTGCTGTGCCACTGAGCTATAACCTTGGGCGACACTTCTCATATTTTAAAGGACTACATAAAATGTGTTTATTGAATTTCTGAAACATTTTAATAACTTTTTACCAACAAATGTTTGTTTGTTGGTACTAGTGGTTTGTTTGCCTTGCAATTGACACTTCCTGCATTGAGAAAATTACTATGATTTGGAAAGTTGTTATATTGAGATTATTGATAGAAGCAATAACTAAAAGAACCCCAGTCCTCATAGGCACAGACTAAATGATTTTGAGATAAAATTCAGGCTACAGTCTTTTCTGTTTTAAATCTGTGGATTTTCTCTAATCTCCCCATACACACACACACCATTTTTTCTCCTCCCAAGTTTTTTTTTTTTTGTGATACAAAGTATTTGTACATATTTATGAAACAATGTGTAACAGTATTTGTGTTTGTTTGTGTATACATTGTGGAATGTGCAACTCAGTAATTAGCATATCCATCATCTTAAGCTTTTATCATTTTTTCATATTAAGTACATTCAGATTCCTTTTTGACAATCTTTTTGAGATATGAAATGCATTATTCCTCTCAATTTCATTCTTTTTAATTAGTGTACATTTATAATACATTATAGTTCAGTTTATTTTGGGGTTTTGATATATGGTTATAGCATATGTTGATCACTTTTTCCTTTCGTTTTTACCCCTTCTGCTCTCAATTTGTATGAGTTAACTATTTTAGTTAAATTCACGTATGAGTGAGATGGTGTAGTGTTTTTCTGTGCTTAATTGACTTAACACATTATCCACGTCCATGCATGTTTTCAAAAGTAAAAGGATTTAATGTTTTTTCTGGCTGAGTAATTTTACATTATGTATTCATACTATGTTGTCTTTGTCCATTCGTCTTTTGATGGACAGTTAGGCATTATCTATACCCTGACTATTGTGAATAGGATTGCAGTAAGCATGATAGTGCAGATGTCTTTGTTTGTTTGTTTGTTTGTTTGTTTGTTTTTGTCTTCTCCCTTCCCCTCTTTTGGCTTCCCTTCTCCTCAGCACTTCTCTTGCTCCCCACTTCTCTTCTCGCAGTACTGTATATTGAGCTAGGGCCTTCCAACTGAACTACATCCTCGCCCCATTTAAAATTTTTTTATCTTGAGACAGTGTTCTTCTAAGCCACTATGTTATACATGCTGGGATCAAACTTGATATTCCCCTGACTCAGCCTTCTAGAGTGCTGGGATTGCAGGTGTGTAACATGTGCCTGGCCTGCAGATGTCAACATGTCAATTTTGTTTCTTTGTAATTTGTACCCTTCAGTGTTATTGCTGGATTGTGGGCAGTTCCATGACTGCTAATTTACATTGCCACTAGTGGTCACAGACTCCTGTGCTGTGCATTTGAAGACTTTTTATTCTTTCCAATACACTCTGTGGCCCCATAATTTGATTTACAGACTTAATAGTTTGAATCATGGTTTGGTTTGTTTTGTTTGTACTAAGAATCGATCTCATTGAAGTCTTGTATACGTGTAAATAAATGTGTAAATTTTATCCCAACATATAGATGTGTGGACTTTTATGGTAGTATTATTGTAAAGGAAAGATCATTATTAGAAAAAAAAGTCTTCCGACATTCCGAAGAAGAGATTCTCATGCAGTTTGATTTTTCCATGTCAATATATGTATATATTCATTTTTCAATAACTGTATAATCTTTTATCTGCATATATGTAACATAATTAACTAGCTTTCCTAATTGGAGACATTGTAATACTATTCCAAGTGATACTGTAGTGAAGAGTTTTACATGCACATCATTTAGCACATACATTTAGGAAATATATAGGAAAAAAATGTGAAGTTGAACTGCTGGTTCATAGGGTATGCACATTTATTATTTTTTAGAGTATATACATTAATATGACCATCTTGCCGCTCTAGAGACTGAGCCAACATATGATTACATCTACAATCTAAGAGAATAAGCTCCTATTTTCTCATATTCTGTCAATGCTTTTTGTTTTGTCAAATATTTAGCCTCTGCCAGTCTGAAAAAAAAAGTCCCTTGCTTTTATTTTGTATTTCTTTTGTGAAGATTAAAATTGAACTTCTTAGCTGGATATGTTGGCATGTGACTGTAATCCCTGAGGAGGCTGAGGTAGGAGGATTATAAGAAGTTTGAGGCCAACCTGAGCTAGTTAGTGGGATCTTGTATTTGAAACACAAAAAAGGGTGAAGTGTTTTAACTGTTGTTTACCCCAGGCATCACTTGGACAGTATACTTACTTGCATAACTGAACATTCCAGTATTGGGCAGGTGTCACTTCAATCAGTTGATTCTCGTTTGCACAAGATCTGTACATTTTGATTTGTTTTGTTTTTGAGACAGGCTCTTGCTATACAGTTCAGGCTGGCCTTAGGCTCATTTTGTAGTTCAGGCTGGTTTCAAATTTCGACGACCATCCTGCCTCAGCCTCCCGAATGCTGGGAGTCCAGGAGTGTGCCACCACACCTGGCTATTGTACGACTATTTTTTCTGTATAGTTTTTTTATTTAGAATGTTGTATTTGCCTTTGATGTTTATTTCTAGTGAAATCTACTTTTTTTACTAATTCATGTTTACTTGTGAAAAACAATCTATAACTTTGTGCTACAATCTATAAAAACTCTTATTGTATAAGTACAGTAGATAAAAGTTTTATACTTCTGCAGAACTTAGTGATATTCCTTTACACTAAGTAAATAGTGTTTGGAACCCTGAGGCTGAATAAGAAGGAAGTGTCAAAAGGTCTGCAAAGGAAAAACTGAAGAAGAGAGAACTATTAA
Organism: Hydrochoerus hydrochaeris; assembly: GCA_004027455.1. NCBI lineage: Eukaryota > Metazoa > Chordata > Mammalia > Rodentia > Hydrochaeridae > Hydrochoerus > Hydrochoerus hydrochaeris. The sequence goes on from PVLA01015594.1 coordinate 21,084, forward strand.
CATTAGAGAGGAAAGGTCTGTGTTATGAAATAGGAAGACAAAGACGACGTCTCTTTATTGTCAACTATCCATAATACAGAAATGATAGAACTTTAAGGAAGAAACAAAGCTAGAAAAAGTAGTAGTCAGTAATTATAATTCTGTGGGTGGTTTAGACAGAATTGACCAACATCTTACAAGTTATCCTATAATCAAAAAGCAAGGGAAAAATTTTTTACTTTAAATATTGATGTACCTTCTGATAACTTGTTTGTTACTTATTCAAAACAAGAGGGTTAATAAAGTCATATACAATATAGCTTAGGTCTAGTAGACCTAATCTAAATAATTGAAAAACACGGAATAGAGAAATACCAGCCAAGGTGTACATAATCAACATCTTCACCATTATGTTTACTGGGCAGACATTTTATTGAAATTATACCACCCACAGGAAAAAAGGGAAGATCACCATGTGAGTGAAAAGTATATTGTTTAAAGAAAGACAATAATGCAAAAAAAAATTCAGACTGGATGCTACTGTCCAAATTGTAGCATTATGTTATGCATTGAATGTTTTTAACATATACCATACACAGAAAAATTATTGAATAAATTTGATAAAAATGTCATCTTTATATTTCCTGTTTGATAAAAAATACGCCATTTCTGATCATTCTGTATTTAAATAATTGGACTGGTAAGTGGTTAAATTTTCACTGTCATTCCATCTTCCCTCCTGTGTAGCCTTTTCTTATCACAGTTCTATTAACTTTTGTGAGATCAACCTTTTTAGAGTCTATATCAATGTGATAATGCAGTACCTATGTTTTTGTATCTAGCTTATTTCATTTAACACAGTAAACTTTTTCATCCATATTTTTCACACATCACAGAATTTCACCCTTTTCTATGATTCAGTAGCATTTTGTTATGTATTCTTTTTACTGAACTAACGATGTAACTCATTTTGTTGGTTTGTTTTGGTGGTGGTGGTGATTGAATATGGCGCCTTGGGCATATTAAGCCAGTGCTTCATTCCTAAGTGACAGCCCAGTCCTACATTTATTACAAGAAGAATGTCCATATAAGTACAGAGATAATTTCTGTCATCTTTCATAGGTAACCAGTTTATATTTAATAGGTGTCTTTTTCAGATTTATTTCTATACACATGTACATATATAAATATTTTTATAAAAATATCATAAAATAGGCCAGCTGTGGTGGCATGCATGTGTAATCCCAGCACTTTGGGAGGCTGAGGTATGAGAATTGCTGGGAGTTCTATGTAGCTATATTGGGCTACATAGTGAGTTCAACCAGCCTGAACTACGTAGTGTGACCGCACCTCAAAGTTTTCAGATATAGGAACTACAAGATGAAGGTGCTGGCAAATTGTGTTCATTGAATCTTTTATTCTTTCATAGGTGATGCGTTCTGTCTGATAGGTGATGCGTTCTGTCTGATCCCTGTGAAAGAAAGGGTGACTGATCTCTAGTGCTTTTTTTTCACGAGAATACAAATCTGGTTTCTTTTGAAAGGCCCGTTTCCTAATACCACATTGGTTATAAGGTTTCAGCATACAAATTTTAGGAGACAAAAACATTCAGATCATGCAATTACTTTTATAATTTTAAAAAAGGTGGTTTTGAAGTTTTTGATTAAATAATACCAGGAACATGCTTGAGCACAATATATCCACTAAGGAATTGAAATTAGTGCACTGATCACATTATTTTATTCAGATGTTTCTTAAATAATGAGTGATCTAATTGTCAGAGTTTTTAAGTTTTTTAAGTTTATAGAATTTTTCAGTTTTAAGTATTTATAAATGATATGTATCCAGGGAATTGTTGAAAATTAGTATTTTTTTCTTTTTTGTCTTTCTGAGACACAGTCTTACTATGTAATTCAGACTGGTCTTAAACTCACTTTGTAGCCCAGGCTGGTCTTGAACTTAAAACGATCCTCCCTTCTCAGCTACCCGAGTGCTGGATTTACAGGCATGCCCCCCTAAATTAGTGTTTTTTTAAGATAAATCTTGTCTGTGTTTTAATTAAGGGAATCTGAGTGATAGAACAGCTTTACTGTCAACATCAATTCAAAACACATAAGGTCTGCTTTCTGAAATTTTACTTTGCTATGTTTTTTCTTAATCTTCCCAAGGGAAGAGGGGTTGGAGGGAAGAAAGGGGAATGGAAGGGGGGAAAAAAGGAGATATATCATGTATAGGTACAAATTCCCTGTGTTCAGTTATCATTATGAATATCTAAAATATACCAAAATTAATTTTCTCACAGTATTTCTATTTGACTCCACATAGTGTTATTGTAATAAATTTTTTACTTAGATTTATTGGTATATTTTAGTTATACATAATGGCAACATTGGTCATAGGGAATTTGTATCTGTACATGATATATCTTAATTCTTTTTTTCCCATTCTCCTACCCTCTGTTCTAACCCTCTTCCCATTTTGTGTTGTCTTGTGTCTTGTCCTGTCTTGTCTTTTTGAGGTAGGGTTTTACTATGCAGTTCAGGCTGACCTTAAGTTTTGTAGCCTGCACTGGCCTCAGACTTCCAGTGATCCTCCTGCTTCAGCCTCCTCAATGCTGGGATTACTACAGGGGTATGCTATCATGCCTAGCAAAGCTTTGTTTCCATTTTTCCCTCCTTTTCTTGTTTTTTTATTTTTCCTTTTCCTTCCTTTCTTTTCCCCTGCTCCTTCCCCAAATCCTCTTCACATTTGAGCGTTTTCTTTCCATTTCCCAATATCTGTTACACATTTTAGAGTTTACTTACACTTTCAATTTCTCACACCAGAGAAACAATATGTTACTTACACATGTGTATCTGATTTATTTTGCTTAAGAATATGGTCTCAAGGTGCATCCGTTTACCTAGAAATGTCTCAAGTTTATCCCTCTTTATGGCTGAGTAATACTCCACTGTTTTAAAAATGCACATCTTGGATAAAGAATCCATTTATTAATTGATGGGCATTTGGGCTGCTTCCAAGATTTAGTTATTATAAACTCTGCCACTGTAAACGTGGGTGTGCATATATCACTGTGGTGTGATGCTTTTAATTCTTTTGGGAAGATACCAAGAAGGAGAATAACTGGGTCAAATGGAACTTGTAGTTTTTTGAGGAATCTCCACACTGATTTCCACACTGGTTGCACCAGTCTACATTCTCACCAACAGCAGAGTTCCTTTTTCCTCCACAGCCCAGCCAGTATTTGTTATTGGTTGATTTCTTGATAATAGCCATTGTTTCTGGAGTGAGATGGAATCTCACTGTTATTTTCATTTGTATTTCTTGAATGACCAGGGACATTTTATATATTTATTTGCCATTTCTACTTCTTTATCTAAGATTGTCTTTTCATTTCAGATGGCCATTTTTGGATTGGGTCTTTTAGTTTGGGTGGTCTGGGTTTTTTGGTTTTGTTTTTGTTTGTTTGTTTGTTT